>JAGDQP010000612.1:88219-100523 GCA_022664845.1 Lepisma saccharinum | reverse complement strand
CGAAAGAGTATATTAATATAAATGTGACTGTACTTTTGTCCACTAGATGAAACCCACGACTGTTGTTGTTCGCAATTGTGTGCATTCGTACAAACACTACTTTTTTAAAGAAGAGATGAGTGAAAAGCTTAGAAATGAAGTGAGAATGGCATTATTAATGTGAAGATTCAAGAACTTGTATGTGTGTTTCTTAAATTAATCTACAAACACGGCAATACGCTGATGTTTATGGAACCGGTCATGTAGTATACCAGTGACTGGGTACACTAGGTTAGAGGAATTGTGATGGAATCATTTGTGTAGATTGATAGTCTTTCTTAAGAAATATTCAGCTGCTGCAAAGCGCTTGGGGAAAGCAATTTGCTCTAGCAAGACTCGTATCGTTAGCCGTCGCTCCCGAACGCTTATTCTTTGATGTTTCGTGGCATGCTAGCTGCCTGTGGGAGCAACAGGGTCGTGCTTTCTACTCCGAGTTGCCGGCTAGGAGGGAGTGAGTAGTCGAATAGGATGGAATTTTAAGCACGCGGATGACGTCACTGAATAGGAAAAGGGTACATTCGTCATCTGTTGTTCAGTATCAGTTAGTCTACGGCAGATCGATTGTCAGTGATTGAATGCAAAGACAGTCATAATAGTTTTTGGCAGAAGTAAGGTCGTTTAGGTACAGGAGACATCATTTCTTTGGTGGAAGTACGCTATTCACCCACGCAAAAAGGAAGTTCATTGCACACAAACTTCTGTCTGGAAAGCTTTGGTTTTAAGTAATGTAGGACTATTTCTTAATCGAGACACAAACTTGATCCGATGTGAACGATAATTTATCATCTTAAGTATTCATGTTGATAGTGCATGAAAATGTATTTTGTTCGTAATGAGTGGGAATTAGATGAAGCTCCATTACACAGTAAAAGTTAGTATTTTCGTAGAAGTGTGAACTATAACGTTAAGCTCAAATAGTCGTTGTACAGTTTTGCATATATACAATTTATAAACGAAACTTGTGAGAAAGTTTCGTTCAACACAAAGTCCATTATGTTGAATGAGTATTGACAACTCATCCACTGTGTTGAATCACCGAAATCAACACCGTTTCTTTGTGTGTGTGTGTTGATTTCATACAGAAAAGTGGTTGTGGCCCTTGGACACCGAAAAGTGTTGGATCAACACCGCTATTTCTTATTGTGTATATCTTTTTCTTAGAACGAGAATCCCAAATCACTAATGTGTGAACTACTGTATCAAAACTCATCAGCTAACTTTGGATATCTCTTGCTCTGAAAATATACATTTTGTCAAAACCTTGCTAAATGTAACTTACTGAAATATTGACTTGCATTTTTTTAAATAACCCTATATACATATAATATACAATTCCTCTTGTTTTGGTTACAAACATTGCAGTAACGTTCTGCAAACTTCATATTGATAATTTATCAAGGACTTGGTTAAACAACATGAACCTAGAATCCAGCTTTTTTTCCGTCAATAGCTATGTCCGTGGGTAGAAAAAGGTATGGCTGTGACTTATTCCAGTTACAATTCCGTCATTTATCTGCTATATGGTGGTAAAATCTCAGGAGAAACAACCGTCAACAGGGCTCAAACTCTCAGCCTGAGTTTGAGATGCCTGAAGGCCATAAATAACATTCAAATTCTGCATGCCTCCCACAGGAAGATCTATCACACTACACCTTCGGTATTAGACAATTGGGTGATTTTATTACCTTTTATACTGCGTCTAGTTTTCTTTCTTTTTATGTATTTTAATAGAAAAATAAATACAATTTTTAAGAATTTTCTTGAAAAAGAAATTTATTATGAACTCTTTTTATCTTAGTTTCAGGAAACGTTTGAAAGAAAAAAAGAGACGGATAAGGATAAAAACAAGAGTACTGTTAAAAATAGAAGAAATATTAAAAGAAGACCAGAAATAAATGTGTAAGAAAGAATATGGTTGATAAATATTCCAGTCAGGAAGAACGCTTACAAGAGACCACCTCCGAATCATTTAACAATTAATCCGATTTTGATAATTAATTCAATCTGCTCTGTTATCTTGGCTTCTTACTTTTCTCCGCCGTATTATTCGCTACTAATTGATAGCTATAGGTACACATTCTTCTCATGGAGATAGCTATCTAAAGATCTCTTTTTTTTTTGTTTTGTATCATGTGTGTTTGTGTGTGTGTGATGGACAAGACTGCGGTAACACTGTAAGGGATAAAGAGTGGCGGATGGTTGCCGAAGAGATGGCAAGTTTAAAACTAGTTTTTCCTCATCGAACAGGAAGATAAAAACCGGAGCAATTAATCATTCTTACTCTTTAGTACACTCACACATATATACACAGGGAAACACACGCCAACACAATAATTTAATTTAATTTTCTTTTCATGTGATTATTTCGGTGGAATGGGTTTATTCTCTTCTCTTTCTAAATAATTATATTAAATGTGTATACAGGGAGCTCGTTTCATAACAGATTTGTACCTGTATGGTACTTTAGTTTTATATGGGTCAGTCTAGTACATTTGGACTTCAGCCCGTCACGATTCGCCCCTTAGCTAGTAAAATCCACACCCATGCCCCTGCCAGGACTCGAACCCGGGACCCTGTGTGGTACGTACAAACTGTATCTTTCTAATGCACTTAGTTTCATCTCTTATAACGAATTTCCATACTTTGCCTTCCAAAGAAATTTTAATATTCTTTAACTAAAAACTTACTAAACAGTTTCAAATAAGGCATGTGTCTTTTACAATTCTATCTTGTCCCAATTTCTAATATTATTTTTAATTTTTCACTATAATATACCACTATTTACATGTTACATTAATGATCTTATATCGTATAACTTACAGAGTAAAAATCGACTGTGCTAGAACAGGTATATGCTGCATCACTGTCACTATATTGAGTTGTTTTTCTTACAGCGTAGATATTAAATTATGACTATCGCAAAGCCTTGAAAATTAACTTACCTGCGTTAGTTCCTTTACAATTCTTACTTTCTAGAGGATTTATGTAAGCGTCCATCATCATTAAAAACTAGGGGGAAGATAAGTATAAGATCTATGACAACTTTCCCGTGGATCTCAATTGATACCCTCAAGAGAAGTAGACTATTTTGAGTACGAAGCGAGCTACCAGTGAACTTCCGTACGAAAAAGTGGAATATCTGAGATCTGAGTCAACAGTAGAGGACAAAGTTCCACTGACATCAGAAGTTGCGATAAAAAAACCTACAAACCTGCACAAATGTTAATTTCTTAAGTGCATTACACAGTAAAGTTACCAGCGAATATAAAAGCTTTGTAACCGAAACACATCTACTTAAAATATTTGTTCTTCGATATGAAAGTGTTGAAAGGAAATTTTGACCTTGAGGGCTTGTACTCTAATTGTACCATCGAAATATTTATGTACTCTAACTGCACTAAAAATGCTTGTACTCTAACGTTAATTTAGCCAAGTGTGTCTTAGGAACTTCCTGAGAAAAAAAAACTGTCAAAATAGCTGGTCGCTTTGTTATACCAGGGTTTAAATCATAATATAAAATGAAAAATTAGGTAAGGTAGAGAGTAATGATAATTACTATCGAAATTGCAACTACAACTGTGATAATTACTAGCATAATTATTTATTTACATGTAATTACGATAATTGTTCACTTACTTTCATTATTCGAATTCAATTACTCGGATATTGGAACAATCAAAAGAAAGGATGTCTGAATAACCAATAAACGACCGAAAAATCAAGGACGAAGAAACAGATATTCGGGTACATGAACAGACAATCGAAGAACGAAACGAGTACATATTAGCAACAAAACAAACATTCAAATAAAAAAAAAAACTGCGGACGAATGTTTCAATAAGCACAAATCAGGACTGAATATAAGTATACTTGCAATTGCGAATAATCCCTTTAAAGAGCGTCATTCGGGCAGTGAATTGTCTCGGAAGAAATTTAAAAACTCCCAGCATTGTCGCTGTTCTTGTAATGAAGCTAGATCGATCAGTCAATATTTCTTTGAATAAGTATTCAATTATCCGAACATTTATTTTCTTATACTTTACGTTATCAGACTATTTGTTCGAATAACTATTATCTGAATTAATGTTCGATTATCCGTTATCCAGATAATGATTCGATTAACTCTTAACCGAATTATTGTTCGATTATCCTGTATACGGATAATTGTTCAACTAATCGTTCTCCGGATTAATGTTCGATTATCCTGTACACAAATAATTGTTCGACTAATCGTTCTCCGGATTAATGCTCGATTATCTGATATCCTGATAATTGTTCAATTAACAATTATCAGCACCTGACCCTGTGAATGGATACGGTCGCTGATTTCTGACTGGAAAAGTGACACGGATTCCAATCTCCCTCACGCTGGTCATTCAGACTAAGGTTTGCTAAGAGTTTCCTAGTCAAATAATGGGATGGTACCTTCAATACAAACAATTGCTATTAGCTCTCCCAATTCCCTTTCTTGTAGTGTTATCCGAGGAATGTTATTCTTCAAACGTCACACACTGTAAGCTTAACACATACACATTGCAAAGCCTAACAAAGTTAAAATTTCAACAAAGTTTTTAATCCGTGTCATTTTTATTGTCTGTCACTCAGATAATTCTTTCTACTATCCGGGACCTGGTTCGATTAATCTTTATCCGGGTAATTATCTGTATAAACGGTTATCGTAAATCAGAATAATAAATTGTTCAAGTTGTCGCATGCAATAGGTTTACCAAGTATTGACAGTGATAGCTTGAACCCAGAACTCTACAGCAGTAGTTAGTCAGACTAACTTCCATTTCTATCTATTGTGTAAGATCTTGAAGATCACCATTTAGCGCGTTCTTCGAGCACGATCGTTTTTTGTTGTTTCATTGTTGTGATTAGCCAAACTTTTCACATAGTTCAGCAATACGTATAGTGATACATTTAAGCTGACATTAGTCGATCGATGTGTGGCATGTGTATGTTAAAATAACTGTATGCGTGTATGGAAGCCAGAGTTCATAAGATGAAGACAAGATATAAATGAGAGAACCTGAGAGAGAAAGAGAAAGAGAAGGAGAGAGAAAAGAAGTTGACATGTTTGGCGGTTGAAGGTTAGAGGTTGATGTCGCCGATTGATTGATGATGTGCGTGTAGGGAATTTCTTGCTTAGCGGTTTTTGTGGTTTGTCAAATACAAGAAGAGCTTTGTAGTCTTTCCGGGTTTGTGTTGTGGGTGGTCCATATGACACACAAGGATGGGGAAGGTGTGGCTAGGTCTGTGTCTCGCTGACAAATGTTAACGTTTTGTGTCACCATTGGGGCTGTGACTGAACTTTCAAGATAATTCTTCCACATAAACAAAATACAATTAAAAAACAATACTGTGAGTAAGGGCCCGAAAAAATATCTAAAAAATTAGAGAGTGATTTTATCACACTTATTAATTGTATTATATTATCATTTAATTTGATGTGTAGTAACTAATGTAGACCTACTGCATTCACATGTAGGAATATTATTACGGTTATTATGTCCATTTTTTTAAAAAAATAGATCCTAGGTTGCAATATGGTGGCAAGTTCATGAATGAATTACGAGAGTTAATATCCATCATAATTTCGAATATTGGCTGTTCATGGAGGGGTAAATTTAAGATGATCAGAAGTGATAACAGCTATGTAATTGATCAAAAGTATGAAATTAAAAAAAATGAAATTAATGTTGAAGAATGATTCCGATTATTAACTATTTTCGAGTAGTTGAGTAAATATTATAATGATATATTCATTTGGGGGTTCACTTAGTAACTATTGTAGATACGAACAATGATTGATAGTTGTTAATATGAAAAATAGAATATATGAATAATAGAAAAGGTTTCCATCGAAACCATTGATGAATTATCACTTCTTCTTTATTTATTTATTTATTAATCGTTCGTAAATTAGACCACATCACTTCAGCAACAATTTTCATGTGTTGCCTGTTAATATTAAAGTATTTGAGAATTTCCACGTTGTATGTTTTTGATTTTCTGTTTATTTTCAATTGAAAGGTTCAGTTCAATAATGGAACAACTCACTTTTTTTTAGAAGAACTGAGTAAATGAAACAGAAATGAAGAGTACAAAGAAAGAAGGGAAGAAGGAGGATGTTCATTTTCTTAAAAACAAATGAGTTTGCACTTGTAACATGTACTCACAATAACAGCTAACCGCTCAGAAGATTTCAATACAAAAGGGCAAATAATTACCAATTTTTAGCGGTTTTAAGGAAAAAAAACCGGGCGTTACAGACCGATAGGTCCTAAGTCTTCTCCAACGCCATCTATCCGCGTTTGGTGGAACTGCATCCACCTGAGTGACGGTAGTATGGTCAATTCCGCGTGCCACATAGCCACGAACAGGCGTATTAGGGGCTTACCAGACCTAATTGCCGTCACGTCTTTATTCACGTGACCCCCAGTTTTCCTAATGACTCTGGGTGGACGCCGAAAAGTGGGACTCCAGCAGGGAATTGAACCCGGGACCACGCAGACATGAGCCAAACGCTCTAACCACTAGACTATGGAGCCCCCAGCGGTTTTAAGAATAGGAAATAAATGAGAGAGTTAGGCTTTAAAATGCGTTTTACAAGAAATCACTTTTCACGGAGATCCTCTACCTCTTTTTGCTCCTGGACTCTTCAAATGTTAGAAAGGTTCAGACCTACTTTGAAACAAACAAACAAACAAAATGTATTAGTATTTTCGCATTTATTATTATTTGTCTAACTTTCAACTCTGATTTAGTTTTATCGATGTATGATTCGTCATAATTATTTGATATTATTCTCTTAAATTTGCTTAATGGTTCGTACGAACCGTATCGTCTTCTTGACCATCAAAATGTTTCTTGTTCATTACACACAAATGTTGTACTTCAGACTTTAAGTATCTTGAAATAAGAATAAATTTAGTTTACTTATAGGTACGATTGGTTATCTGATCGAATTGAAGTGAATTTATGACTCTCCGGTAAAATACAGTTTCTTAAAATTGAGGGGAAAGGTTCTTATCTGTGCATCTAGAAACATTTTTCTTAGAAATGAGATATGAGCGTTCTCATTTCATTGAAGATGATAGCATTATCTTATTTCCAAACCAGCATGTTCTCATTATCCATTAAATGAGGAACCTGACATCTCATTTCTAAGATAAGGATATAATTGATTATATGGGCAGTAACTGCACTAATTTCTGAAAAAATTGGTTCTTGGTGCACAGGTTTTTATTATCTTTTTCGAGTTATTTCGGTGTTCGGACACTTTTTCTCAAGCTAATGTTTTGTGATTCAAATCTTAAAGGGTTCTGCAACCAAGCACACGCAACATCGTTGCAGGCTAGTATTCGTTTAGTATCCATATTTAAAAAATACTAGAAAAACTTCTAAAATATATAAATAGATTAAAGTAACAATGGAATATTGTATTGTCACCCGACTTACGTCACTGTACAAAATTTCATCATTGTATGACATCGGGAAATGAGTTAAATTAACGTTACAAGATTTGAGGACACCATGAACTATTGTGAACTAAAGAAAAGTCTGTAAAAACTAGTAATAAATGTATACAATTAGAACATTGTAATCACGCAACTCGCACCATGTTTAATACCGTTTCTAAATTAATTAATCAACAAATTCACCGGCTCTGTTTAGGATTAACGGAGACGAGGGATACGAACAGCTGTAGATGAGGCGATAGCAACATTTTTTTTTTTACTTCAGTTATTGCATGAAGCTCACGAATAGGTTTTTCCTGTCTATCTGCAGAAATTGGTTTTAAATGTCAGAAAACTGGGTGGCATCCTAAAGTCAAACAGATAGCAATAAATATTAATACAAACTGTAGTCAAATATAGAGGTACAATATGAAATCGAACATAACATTTTTGTATCAAGTTTAATCAGATATAGACCTATAAACCTACGAATCAGCAAACAGAGAAGGAATATCTATATTTAGGTATCCAGAGAAAAATGGCTTGATGTGAATAATAACAACTAAAAATCTTATGTAACTAGCGAAGGAGAAGTGCTGATGTTGTTTTGCTTCTCACTAGAAATGATATAGTTTCGCTACTTTTCCAAGATGTAAAAATGCTTCTAGGCTATTCTTATAATATTTCTGAAGACGATATTGTCACGATTTTGTTGATACTATACGAGGAAATGATAGTGAATATCAATAAGTATCATGTTTTTTCTTCAAAAAAGTATTTCACATGTTCGATACCTTTTTACTGCTAACTGGAAAACAAGAATAATTCCTCCCTCGAATAAGCGCGGAATACGCTCCTGGCTCATAAAATCAAGTAAAAACGAAATTAGTATATTTCATGAAGACATTATAATAATTTCTAAAATACCAATTTTGACAAAACGGTAGTAAAATTGATAGCTATATTCACTTCGCTATATTTATGACGACCAGTACTTGGCCAATGGGCAATATATCTACAATTTTTTGTGATTACACCGTTCTTGTTCGCCTGTTATTAAGACATCACCGCACTCACTTTGGCCAAAAATAAGAAACGACATACTTCTCGATTTCTATGCTAACGATTGCAGTTTGCGGTAATTGAACTAAATCAGTCTGATATATATATATTTTTTCCTCTTTCGGCAGCGTCCAGCTCCAGAGTAGGCATTAATCAAGATACATTTACAAAAAATGCTTTGGCGGGATTCCTCCCGGTAATTCCTTACCTCTAAAATGCTCTTTTTAACGTCGGATTCACACGATGTCACATTTTGAAACATGATAAAGAAACAAGTATTTGAATACTGGGTCCAATTGATTCAGACTACAAAATTTCCTCTGACTGTTTCAGGCCTTTCTTTTATTCTTTGCTACACAGCGGGGGCGGGGGTGAGGGTTAGTGGTAGGTCCTTTTTACACAAAGTCGCATCACCAGAAATTTTGGTGGCGCTTCTCGTTTTATGTCCCTTTTCACACGAAGCCACCAGTTCGAAAATGGAGCTCGAAGAAAGAGCTACTGTTGTTTCTCTGTTCTCACGTTTACGTAAACGCCGAGTAAATTTTGGATGCATCCATTATTACAAGATAGATAAACGAAAGGAAAATTCTACACGCTTGGAGACTTTTGTAATACTTTCGTAACCTACTAGTGATGATGTACCGTCATACCAAATTTTGTTTTTCTAGCTTCAGTTGTTTAAGCTGTATATTCTATGAAAAATTCGTTTTAGCGGCCATTTTTATCCAAGATGGCGACTTTTTCAAAATGTTGTAATGTTTTCTTAAACTACTCTTGATAACACACCTTTGTGCCAAATTTCGTGCCTCTAGCTCAAACGGTGTTGAAAATGAATTTTTGGGGTCCGCCATTTTGGATCCAAGATGGCGTCTTTGGAGACGCAATATTTTCGTAACCTACTAGTGATGATGTATCGTCGTATCAAATTTGATGCTTCTAGCTCCAGCGGTTTAGTCTGTGTATTATATACAACAATGGGGTCTGCGGCCATTTTGGATCCAAGATGGCGACTTTTTCAATTTTTTTGTTATATTTGCTTAATCTACTGGTTATGATGTACCTTCGTACCAAATTTCGTTTTTCTAACTCCACCCTTTTAGGCTGTGTAACGGCTACTCAAAATTTCGGTTTTTTAGGGGAGATACTAGTTCTTGCAGATTGAAAAGTGATGATAGAAAGTTACATACAAAAAAAATCTATATAGATGAGGATCAAAGCTAAGGATTATTTTCCCATTACAATACCTTGTAGCGAGATGTTTACTGTATACCAGTGGCCGCCGATCCTGACATAAGTTTTTCCACCGAGCGGCCGTAGCTCAGTTAGCACTCGGGAGGCATTGGGTTGACTACAGTTCTCCAGATTTTTCTTTTGTCACAACCAGGCAAATCCTGGGTTGGTACCTTCAACTTAGGCTCTGGCTGATACCTCCCGCTCTGTCCCCTCCCTTATCCCGGTCTGAGAATTAAATACCTGGAGGCTATAAATAAATTTAGCTTCAACAAAGGTTTTTCCAGGAGTTTTTCCTCAGTAGCATCAGACAAATGCCAGGATGGTATCTACAAACTAGGTCCTGGACGACTAACTCACAACATCCTCTACCCTATCCTATCCCGATCTGAGCCTGAAATGCCAAAAGGCCACAAATAAATTATATCAATTTAATGTTTCCTGTATCTACAAATGTAAAACTTCCCAAATTCATTTCTCTCTACAGGCGAGGCATCTTCTTTATTTATAAAAATGTTTACAAGCTCCTAACGGCATCTCTGCTTCAGTTCTCTGAATATTCTTCAGCAGTAATTTCCCATACTGCAGTCCTTGACTAAACTTCGGTTATGACGTTTTCTGTGTCGAAGTATGCGTTTTCTACTTCGATATTCATGTTTAAAATGCAAAATTGTCAAATAAATGTGCTTCTGGTGGCCCGGAAAATCGCTCTCGTGGGAAAGCCTTCACTTGAGACAATGGAACGATGTCGTGGCGCTGCCAATTTGGTGGCTTGGGAAGTCGCAGGATCCCGCCACCAGAATTCTTGCCGAGCCACCAAAGGTGGACAACACTGTGCTCCTAGGTTTTCTCGGGGTTATCCTGCTTCCTCTTAATTTGTCATTCCACCAGTTTTTTCATCATTCTCATTTGTCTCCTTTCACCCCGAGGAGACAACCGTGGGACTCTAAACCAGATATTTATTCATTCCTATCTGTACACAGAAGAAACAATAGATTTGCTTTTTGATACTTTTATCACTCAGTTTGTATTGGTTTTCCCCCGAGATAAATGTTCTGAAATCATCACTGGACATTGGCTATGCAAGTTTATTATCTAATTATGTTCAAAATCAACTACTTAGTGATTGTTTCAATCATCGCACCTTCCTGTCATATTTCAAACCGGTGTGAACAACTTTATTATGTATAATGAAATATGTTTTTAATCTTAAATATTCGATAAACAGATTGGCTGCATTTTCAGAGAATGTCCTATGTTAATTGTAAAGGACACAACTAGGAAAAGTTGAGCTAAATTCAGAACAGGCATGCAAGTGAAAGGTGCCTAGACAATTTACAGTGAGTGGAGAGTCGGCCAAGTGCGACGGGAGGTAGAGATGCTATTTCCTTGTTTCAATGTCCTTTTTTTCCCTTGTGCTTTGCAGGCTAAGAGGAGACAGGGCCTTGCTGGAGAGAGGAAGCAAAATGTGTAGTAGTGGACATTTACCACCAGAGAGCAAAATGTATTATAAGATACTATACAATATCTAAATAATGATTAATGGGAGTTCGAGGGAGTTAAGGGTGTTAGAGCACCTTAAAGAAACGTGGTTCCTGTGAAATCTCTGAAAGCACTTCCTGCACTATCTCTGTTTTTTAAAAACCTTTAGTAACTTCGCTTCTGTTCCGTAATTTTGCTATGTGCTGCAGGCATTTTCTGGAAAAATGAGTCAGGAAACAAAGGGTTACCTGATTCTTCAAGATTATGACACTTCAGTAAATTTACACAACCGGAAATTAACGATGAACTTCGTGTGGTGAAGTGTTTAAGCATTTCGGTTCCCATGCGAACGGACCGGGCAGGACTGACAATTTTGGTGTGGACCCGGTATCATCATGATAATTGAGGAGCGAGTTAAACATAGAAGTTGCGGACTGTGGTCTAGAGGAGGACAGAAATACGAGAGGGAGACGCACTGAGTTGACTCTCTAACACTCTATTGCACGAAAAAGCTGTCAAAAACACGAAATAGAAACCATATAAAATTTTCTGAGAGTAAGATTGTCGTCGTCACTCTTTCTCTCTCTATATATAAAAAATGCCATTAAATGAATCATTAACTAGAATGTGAAATGCCAAGAAAGACTCTTCTCATGTTTTCTTGCTTTCCTCTTTCGTTTTCTATCTTCTTCTCCAAGTCATGCGGAGAGGGACGGAGGTAATTAATGAAGTAGATATGTCACGTGACTGCTGCTGCTTGCAACCTTCAAAGATGAAGAAGTCGGCGAAGAAGACAAGCGTGGAGTTGTAAGGGCGACACAGAAACCTGATACGGAAGGAAGCAAGGCTACAATTTGTCATCATCATCTCCCGCTCTCATCTTTTCTCCCTTCTAGCTACTTTTATATGCCGCCTCAAATTTACACCACACACATATATATCTGCATACATGCAAACGCTTTATCTCTCTCTGTGTCTCTTCCATACTACCTCCTTTCTCTCTCTCTCTCTCTCTCTCTCTCTCTCTC
>JAGDQP010000612.1:38023-88119 GCA_022664845.1 Lepisma saccharinum | reverse complement strand
ATATATATATATATCACATTCAGCCGTTTTCTATCCACTGCTGGATGAAGGCCTCCCCCTTTTCTTTCCACATATCTCGGTCTGGTGCTATCCTCATCCATGTAGTTCCTGAAAAACGCTTGATTTCATCTACCTATCTTGCATTTGGGCGTCGTCTCGGTCGTTTCATTTCTGTAGTACATTTGTCGTCCACTTTCCATCTGTTCGTCTAGCTATGTGACCGGTCCATTTCCACTTCAGCTTCTTCGCAGTCTTGATTACATCCTCTACCTTTGTTTGTGCGCGAATCCATTCATTTGTCTTCCTGTCCCTCCTGGTTATTCCTAGCATTCACCTCTCCATTGCTCTTTGTGTGACTCTCAATCTTTGAGTCGTTTGCGCATTCAATGTATATCGTTACATCGTTACAGATAAGACACATTGATTATAAACTTTACTCTTCACACATATTGGAAGTTTGCTTTTGAAAATAAAGTGTAGTCTTCCAAACGAACTCCACGCCATTTTACATCTTCTATTTATTTCATCAGTCAAATTTGCATTCGATGTTTTAAGCTGGCCTAGATAAACATACTCATCAACTATGCCTATTGACTCTCTGCTAATCTTTATTTCTCTCTTTGCAGCATGCTGATTGTATATTACTTTTGTTTTACTTAAATTCATTTTAAGACCTATTTTCGAACTCTCATTACTCAGCTTTTCCATTCTGGTTTGTAGTTCTTCTGCACTTGAAACAAACAGGACTATATCATCAGCGAATCGTAGGTGATGAAGATATTCGCCATTAATTTTAATTATAACTTCATCCCAGTTTAAATTCTGGAACACTCTCTCCAGGACCGCACAAAACAGTTTTGGAGAAATTGAATCTCCTTGCCTTACCCCCTTTCCAATTTAAAATTTTTCACTTTCTTGATGCAGTCTAATGACAGATGTGGCAGTCGAATAAATGTTTCGCAGTAGCTTGATGTATGCATTTTCGATGCCTTGATGTTCAAGTGATTTAAGTACTGCTGACAAGGAGACCGAGTCGAAAACTTTTTCAAAATCTACGAATCCCAAACATAGTGGAGGTTCATATTCATTAGTCCTTTCCATAACTTCATTCAATGTTTGTATGTGGTCCATTGTGCTAAATCCAGGACGAAATCCGGATTGTTCCCTTCCCTGGTTAAAATCCAAGTCTCGTTCAATACGATTCAAAATAATTTTGGTGATCATTTTGTATAGAACTGACAGTAAACTAATTGGTCTGTAGTTCTCAACGCGTTCTTGTTCCCTTTTTTGTGCAATAAAATAATATTATTTCAACTTGACGGTATTTCTCTCTTCCTCAGGCACATCGAGAATAATTTAGCAAGTTCCTCTTTCATTTTTTCACCTCCCCATTTAAACATCTCTTCTGTGAGTCCATCTCCTGGCGATTTTCCGTTCTTCATTCCTCGAAGTACTTTATCCACTTTTTCATTACGTCTGGGACATCTACATCATTTTCTCCTGAATCATCATTTCCTAGCTCTTCTTCGTAGTAGTACAATTCTCTATAGAAATTTTCAAATATGTTTATAATTTCCTCTTTATTTCGTGTTATGGCCTCTTAACTGCAATTACTTGCTTTTTCCCTATTATGAGCTGCTGTTTGGTTTTCTTCAGGTTTTTGTTTTCCTCGATTGTATTTCTAACAAGATTTTCGTTGTATCTTCGTACATCCTCTCTTATTTTCTTCATTATGGTTTTATTTAGTTCAACGTACTCGATCCTCTTGATGTAATTTTTCTCTACTTTCATTTCCCTTCTTTTCTTCATCAAGTGTTCAGTTTCTTCTGAGATTTTGCTCTCTTTTTTGTTTTTGATGCCTGCTATTTCCTTGGCTATCTCTCTTATTATCTCACTCAGTATTTTATTTCTGCTATCGATGTCTTCCTCGTCATCTTTTGCTTAGTTCTATCTCGAATGTCTTTCTGTTTTTCCCTAGATTTTCCAGATCTAAAAGTGGCGCTTTTCCTCTGATAAGCTTCTTTCTCTCAAGTCTAGTATTTAGTTTCAGCTTACATCTCACCATCCTATGATTACTCGAGACTTTGAAACTGTTCAGAACAGACACGTCTTGAAGAATTGCTCTGTTATTCGATAGAACGCAGTCTATTTCGTTTTTGGTCCCATTTGAATCTTTCCGTGTCCACTTCCTCTGGGGCTGTTTCTTGAAAAATATATTGGAAATGAACAGTATGTTGTCTTCTGAGAATTCCACTAACTTCTCTCCTCTCTTGTTTCTTTTGCCCAATCCAAAGTTTCCAAATTTCTTGTCACTGCTTTGCTTGGTTCCTACTTTCGTATTGAAGTCTCCCATTACCATTTTGTAATGCGATTTGCTACTATCCAAAATCTTCTGTATCTCCTCGTATAGGTCTTCGATTTCCTCCTCCGGGTGTGAGGTTGTTGGAGCATACACTTGTATAATTTCCATACTATATCTGTTGTTTATCTTTACTACTATCCGTGCTACTCTATCTGAAATTCCTTCAATTTCTGTGATCCGTGATTTCAGGTCTTTATTAATTATAAAGCCAACGCCTGTCGGTTTTCCATTTTCTGATCCTTTAAAGCAGAAAGTGTGACCCGACGTATGTATATATAGACTCTAAAGGGGGCCGCAGAGTGGAAAAGTTTGGGAAAGATTGGATTAGAAGCATAGCCTTTAGGTTACATATCAATAGTACAAAATACTATAGAATTACTAGCCGTATACTAGTTTCAATTCAACAACAATTTACAAGTTTTACAGAATGGTTTCCCCCGGAAGCTGTTAGAAAGGGATCGACCTCAGAAGAACTCATTGCAGAGAAATAATAATATCTTACTTACATTTAATTGATTTTCTTACTTTCGAATTTTAATTCAATGTATCTACTGCTATTACTACGCACTTAGGTTACGTGTTCCAGAACTGTGTTGGTCTTACTGTTAATCTCCATCCAACAAAATTTAATATTTAGACCTAAATGACCACTTATAAGACACTTTCAATAGAAATATGATTAACGAAAATATTAATGCTGTTCTTACTTGAATGTCGAAACCAAAAGAATCATACTTGCTAGTAGCCTGAGTCAAAGTTGCCTGAAGGCCTTAAAGAAATTCTAATTCAGTTCGTAAGTAGAACATAAACAATATTACTGCTACTAGAAACCAGTTAACAAGTCAGTTCTCTTAGGATATTTTGTGTTGCTCCTAGAAATAACGCATCGTTTCCTAAAGCTTCCAGTGGGAGTCATGTTTCCAATTCTTGCATCGCTTTCCACCACTCGTTGTTCCATTTTTATGAATGCACCCCAGCGCAGGGTAAGTATTATTTTTATTTAAATAAATGTTATGACTGTTTCAGCACATATTTTTCTTTAATTATTATCCATGTTGTCTTACAAGGGACACTATCGAGAATGCCCTCCGAAAGCAGAAAATTTTAGACCCATTTGAAAGAGATCCCAACGCTATACAACATTGTTAAAAAAATTAGCTGCTGAATCCCAAAAATAATTGAGAAATTAAAGTTCCTTTGAAAAATTGAAATTGAAATTCAAATTCCGAACACAGAGACCGAATTCAACAGGCAAACTTCGTACATAAATTCCTAACACCATAAGAAGAAAAAAGAAGTGTCTTTTTTTTCGAATTCCACTTCATTTCTGAGATACAGGGGCTCAAATTTAAAGCTAAAAATTTTATTTTTGGTTCGAACACAGAAACAGAATTCAACAGCCAAACTTCACAGATGAATTTTTGACACAATAACTTATCATGCTATCTATAGCAAAGTAAAAGGGGTAATGAAATGTGTGTTCAGAAATTTGGAGAACGATTTAGGGTATTTTGGTTTTGTTGGGAATGGCATGTACCCATCATGCAATCAAAGGAAAATATGAACGAAGAAGGTGTGTGTCTGTGTCCGTCTTTGTGTGTGTGTGTGTTTGAGAGAGATAGGGGGAGAGGGGGAGAGAAAGAGAGAGAGTTAGTTATCTTTCTCGTACTCCAGAAAAGGAGGAATATTATTCCCACGGGTAGTTTTGTAATCTGGATCTCCTTGAGCAAAGTTAGATTCTATTGTCTTTAATCGGATGGAAGGTTTGAAAACTAGACCCTCAGTTTAGAGTAAAGTTCGATGTACAGGAGTTTCCATCTGAGACAGCACCACAGACCATTCCGTGAAGTGCTGGCAAAGTCAGACCTTTGCTACCAGACCTCTAGAACTGGGATTTTAAGAGACATTAACAAAGAAGATTTCGTAGACATAATTCAGTGTCTACTTTGTTTGATAATCTAAGATGAATCAAAATGATACGCGTTGTCATGGTCTACTTGTTAACACAACTTAAAACCTGCCCGTAAAACTTTGACAAAGATAAGAGAAAGAATAAAATCGCACACTCACACACACTTACGGCGTACAACTACAAATACAAAGGAGTACATATGTTACAAGAAGCAGAAAGATTCCTTATCAATGTTTCAGGATCTCAAGAAGGTAAAGAAAAGAAAAAATTATGCTCACATCCACAAAGAGATCCTTATAGAAGACAAGAAGACTTTAAATTTAACTCATTATACATTTCTGAATGGCTACCAGATGCCTTATATTGTGAAGCAAGCGCCCAGTAGCACAAAGATGTGACAGTAGCGGTTATACAGCAGCTGATCGCTTACATGCTTGCTTTATCTTTGTATATGTGTATGTACGTATGTGTGTGAGTCTTTAATGGCAAAAGGATGCGGCATAGCCTGTGGAAGTGCTAAATAATTAGGAGGATCGGTGGCAGAAGAGTTCTTATCTGTGTAACAATTAGCTACCGAAATTGTAGACCACCCCTCTTGTTGTTCTGCATGTGTCGGACCTCCCAAAAGCAACTCACACACACTCAACACACACACACTCACACACATAAAACCACGCGCAAGATAGAGAGAGCTAGTCACTCGCAACATCCATGGATGTCGTACGGAAGATTTATTGAGTCCTCTTCCTCTTGTGATGCTCGGAGGAGTCTCTCCAGGCACTTCTTAATTAGTGCGTACGAGAGAATGTGTATTCCTTTACATCTTTTCTCCCTACCCTCTCTCTTTACGTGTATGTGATAATACAACGAAGGAATATAGGATTGTATAAGACATGAAAGCCAGAATAAATTAATTCTACTCAAAGTTAGTTTATAACATTATTAGCTAAACTGTAAACACGTATCCAAAACTCTTCCTCTTTAAATAGAAGAATAAAACTTCAATATGTGAAGGATACGAGGAGTGATACACGGGGTGTTATATCTCACTCTCATTTCTTGTTTCAATACACTGAAACATGCAATAAGGTGGAAACGTAGTGGCAGTGTACGTAATAGTCTCGGCTGAAATTGGACTAATTACCTAACATTTCATGAAGTGGAGACTTGTGTGATTTCAGAGTACAACTAATAATATTTCTAGACAAGACTAAAGTCAACTTTTACTTTTGGCAAGTATCCTCCTTATACAAGTTCAATTTCGGAACTAGTTTCAGTGTATTTAGAAGAAAGACTTTGTAAAAAAGATACTTTGATATTAGGAGAGGAGTTGAGGTTTGAGGTAGAAGAATTTTAGCAGTTAGATTTTGCAGATGATAAGTTCTTATGGAAACAAAAATCTATTAACAAGACGTTACAGGAGCTAGGAACAAACTTCGCGAACAGAGAAGCCAAAAGAACTAGACAACCGAAATTCGAAGTTAAACGATGAGATAATCCGAGCGTAACAGCAGATTAGCAACTGGATATCTCTAATAGGTTCGAAATCTTACCCGAATGTAGTAGTAATAAAGATGACATTAATAATGAAATTGGTGTACGTAAGATGTGGGAAGCAATTCGTGATACGGTGAAGGGCGCAGCGAAGAAACGTTTAGGTGAGAAGAAACGTTTAAGTGAGAAGAAACAGAAACAGCAGAAAAACAAACCTTGGTTTGAAGAAGAATGCTTTAAGCTTCATGAGGAGCGAAAACAAGCAAGACAACGATGACTGTTAGTAATAAAAGCGAAGCAAATACCAATCACTACAGTAATGCGAAACGCAACACTACACAGAAGTTCAGAAACAAATTCAGGAGATAGAGAAAAACGGGAAGACATATGACATACGAGATCTACACAAAGGAGTAAACTCGTTAAGGAAAGGTTACCAGCCTAGATGAATGCGGAGCCATGATTAGAAATGAACGCGGAGATCTTCAAGCGAATCCGACAAAAATTATCGGTGTGGAAAAATTATTTCGACAAAATTCTTAATGTACACAACGGAGGAAAGGTAGAGGAATTTTAAATCTATACCGCAGAACCGTGGATACCCGAACCTAACGAGATCGAGGTCGAAATGTCAGTAAAGAAATTTTAAAAAATTCAAATCACAGGGGAATTGACAATATTTCGCCCGAATTAATTAAAGCTCAAGGAATGGCACTAATCAAGGAACTACATAAATTGATAAACGTAAACGCTATATGGAGAAAGGAGGAGCTTCCAAATGAATGGAAAACCTCAATAATAGTTCCGGTTTATAAATAGAGCGATAAATCGGACTGTAATAATTACCGCGGAATCTTGTTACTTCCAACCTGTTACAAGGTATTAATTCTGTTAACATGCCTAAGTTTATACGTAGATGAAATAATTGGAGATCACCAATGTGGATTTAGAAGAAATAAATCCATGTTGGACCAGATTTTTGCATTGAGACAAATATTAGAGGAAAAAATGGGAACACTATGGAACTGTTCACCAGTTATTCATTGATTTTAAGAAAGCATATGACTCTATCAAACGAAAAAAAAAAAAAAAACTATAAAATATTCTGGTACAATTTGGAATTCCGAGAAAACTGGTTCAGCTAGTGAGAATGTGTCTCAGTAACCCCAGCAGAGTACGGATAGGTAATATGATGCCAGATAGTTTCGAGTTTCGAAAGAGTGAAACAAGGTGATGCCATGTCACCATTACTGTTTAACTTTGCGTTAGAATATGCAATTCAGAAAATAAAAGAGGGCAAAAGTTGAACAGCTTGAATCAACTGTTCGTATATGCGTATGATGTAGATTTAATAGGGGAAGCTATAGAGGCTTCTGATAAACATGGTGCCTGAAAGTTTCCAGAGTTTCGCACTTAGAACGCTCAAAACGTTAAATAGTGTAAAATATTAACTTACCTACCAAATTTCACTTCATAATACTTAAGAGTTGCAAACCCAATTTCTCACAAAGTTTTCAAAGAAACTAGTAAATGATCACATGCTTTTGTAAATATAGCCCAAAGACCATTAGCACGATGGGTGACTTTAGGCCAGTTAATTTAGCTCAATTTTTTGGTGAACCTGGAACAAACTGCCACAGAATTTCTGACAATGGTTTCTGGATGAAAAATATGTGCTGAAAACGATGAAACAAAGTCTACCACTGTAACTTTATTCATAAATCCAATATGGTGGAAGTGAACAACATGGCGGATTTTCACAGGCTATGTATGTATGTAAGTTTCTTACCTCGTAGAGCCTAAACTACTTGAGAGATTTTAACAAATGAGGTATCGTTGGATTATCTTTGATCAATACTGTGTCCTAGGTTATATGAAGTTATGAAAAAATAAATCAATAAAATACTAAATGCGATGAAACATGCTTACATCTTGAGTTAAATCTGTAAAACGCACATAGATTAACCCATTAGTGCATAGCGTTAAAAAAATTGTACACTGAAATAAATGTTTATTATTCGAGAACAAAATTAACCCGAACTCGTAAATGAATTTGTAACATAATACAGAGATTTAAAGTGACTTAACCTGATACATGATCTGGCAACTGTGTATAGGAACGCATGGGAATAAAGAGAAATGAAAATGAACTCCGGCAGATGCGCGGTTTTCCGCACGAAGTAATTGTCATCAAGACAGAATAGACTAATTTAACGAATAATCTATAGAACAATAATATATGTATTTTCAATTTGTGATCTTAAAGAAATAATTGAAGTCTGTTTTTGAACCCAAATGGAGGATCATCAGTATTTTATCGGAACTTCAAAAATTGAATACGATAGAAATCGAGCTATCCAGAATATCTGCTGTGAAATGGTTTTCGTTTCCATAAACATTAGAAAAGGAACAAAAAACACCATTATTTTGGATTCTGTGTTTCTTTCATAGTGGATTTTAAGCAGTAAGTTCAACGTTGGCATTTTTAGTATTAAACGTTCGAAAGTTCTATGCAAACGTTCGAAATTATACTGCCTTAAATGAATGTAAGCAGTATATAAGAAAATTCAGTCTATCCGATAATTAAAAAAAAAACTTCTACAGTTTATACTGATATATGAGTGTGAGTACTACAAAAGAAAATTATTATATTCTTGTTATTATGTGTTGTAAGCTATTGTGCACTTTTTATTTTTTGCCTCCTTTTATTATTATGTATTGTATACATGCATAATGATTAAGCTTTCTCTTATTGGCAACGCAACTTCTGCAGAAGGTAAATGAATAAATAAAATATGTACCTACTGCAAGTTTACGAAAGTTAATTAAAAAAGCAATTAAGTAAAACTGTTTGACCTTTTAGCACTTTCTTCAAATCCTGTAATTTTGTGATATTACGAAAAGAGTTACAGTGGTAGACATTGTTCCATCGTTTTCAGCACTTATTTTTCATTTCGATACCACTATCAGAAATTATTCTGAAATTAAAACCCGCCATGCTGGATTTATTATTTCATGACTTCATCTAGCCTAGGACACAGTCTGTATCAAGATGAATCCAGCTATACCTTATTTGTTAAAATTGCTAAAGAAGTTTAGGCTCTACGAGGTAACAAACTTACAGACATACATAGATATCCTGTGAAAATCCGCCATTTTGTTAATTTCCGCCATATTGGAGTTATGAATAGTGTTACAGTGGTAGACTTTGTTCCATCGTTTTCAGCACTAATTTTTCATCTAGAAACCTAGTTCAGTTTGTTCTAGGTTCATTGCTATTTTTACTGTACAAGTTGACCCATGTTGTTATTTAAGCAAATTTCACTTTTTACCACTAGACCACAATAAAATTGGACAGAATGTTATGCTTGACCACGATGATACGTTCGCCATTAAATTAAAAGGGACGTATGTCTGGATTACTCCTGGAAATCAATTGGTTACGAAATTAATGGGATGGGAAGTTTTCTTTGGGTCACCCTGTATTTATATAATATTCGCATTTGGCAGGGATCCGAGCAATTAATTAACATGTCAACTTCATCAATAATTGTCATCAAACATTTAAAATATCTTCAGCTCAACCTTTTATATAAAAGTGAATGAAGTGTTCTCTACCCTCCAGGAGTTCAGAACAAAATTTTAAAAATTTTGAAGTCCTGTAACTCGTGTTCCGCGAAACTCCAAACCATAGTACTATAGGAGTGTTCATTTGAACAGATCATCAATGCACTGTGGAAGTTTCATGCTGATTTTCATGTCTCACTGGAGACAGTTTCCTGGTGAGTCAAGAAACTCCTAACTTCACGATTAATATCAAGAAAGTTGAAATTGAAAATATACAGAACGGTTAGTCTGCCGGTAATATTTTACGGTTTGCGAAAGTTGAAGTACGACCCAAGCAGATGAACATAGATTACGAGTGTTTGAAAATAAGATCTTGAGAAAGATACACGGACCGAAACGGGACGAGATGACTGGGGAATCGAGGAGCTTATTATGAAGAACTTCACATGACTCACCCAATGTTGTAAGAATAATTATATCGCGGCGACTACGGTGGACAGGCCATGTAGCTCGGATGGGAGAAAAACGAAGATTATATATATTCCATCGTGGTTGGTAAGCCGGATGGAAAGAGACCGTTAGGAAGACCGCGACGACTTTGGGAGGATAATATTAGAAGAGATCTTCGAGAAGTAAGTGTTTGTGATGAAAACTGACTTGATTTTGCTCAGAATAGAATCCTATGGAGAACGTTTGTTACTGCGGCGATGAACTTGCGAGTTCCGTAAGCCACAGAGTAAGTAATTAAGGAACAAACTGTGAAGAACATAAAATGGGGAGAAAGTTATTGTAAACGAAAAGAACAGTAACCAGTGTTTCTTTCAGGATTTTTTTCGTGGGTGCAAAGTCAAGTCGTGGGGGCTAATAAAATATCATTTTAAAGTGTATCAAAACGATCATTTTTAATGCAGGACATTTGGACTATAAGATATGATAGAATCACCAAATAGATGTGTTGGAGATGAGCAGAAAGAGTCTAGTAAAAACTCTACTTGCCCAATAAGGAAAGAGTGTTATTGTTTGTTTAATGTGCCGTTGTTAAGCTATTTATTATCTAATGTATTGTTTTAACAGATGTTTTTATATCGTTTTTTCGTTTTAGAAAGAAATGTTTTAGACGCTTTGTGTGTACACACTGATTAAATACTAACGAGTATCCATGATTTTTACTTCTTGTTTAATATTTGATATAATTTAGTTATAATTGCTCGTTGCTCTTGATAACCGAACCTACATCATACAACATTTGAATCTATACATATTCAACGACATTCAAATTTCGTGATTTATACTGCAGATAACAGATCTAATGTACATGACCTAACCTAACATTAAGTTACACATGAAGCATTAGGTTAGATCGATTGAATAATACTACCGGTACATCTACGTTTTGAAAAATAGTGCCCACACATTATTTAGAATGAATGCAGTATTTTCATTCGATACTGCACCATGGAGTACACGGAGTACTTTTTTGTTCTTTTCTCTTACATTGTATTGAGTCACAAATTCGATAGAAAATTTGATCGTTTCATAGTTCTCTAACGAAGTGAATAGGCTAAACTAAGAATTTCTTTATTCGCATCTTCGAAACAGTACTGCTAACTGAAATAATCACCAAGTTAGACTGGAACGCAGTTCTTTTTTTCGATTTATGCAGTTCAAAACAAAATGGCGGCCTAATTACTTTCAGTCTCTCTCTCTCTCTCTCTCTCTCTTCGTGTATGTGTGTGTGTGAGAGAGAGAGAGAGAAAGAGGGGCAGAGAGAGAGAGAGAGAAAGAGAGAGAGAAAGAGAGAGATGCATAAAGCATAACACAAAAAAAATAGTAGATGTTGGAACGAGACAAAATGAAGTGAGGTGGTACCCCGTGTGCTTTCACGAGAGAATATTTTCTCGTCCTGTTGTTAAAATGGCTGATGGCTGAATTAAAGCATTCGCGGTTCGTTTGTAACTGGATCCGTTATGTGCTAGCGTGGTGACTAATTGGCTCCGTTTTTGGCTGGCTCGAATATTAACTGTTTACTTGAAGGACGTGTCAGAAGACCATGGCAACGTGTCTATTTAAGAATTTATATCGACGCTGCAGGAAACACAAAGAGAATATAGACGAAAGCATGGGAAGTGAGGGTACACACTCACACAATAAGGAACATGTGCAAACAGGGGAGCAAATGAGAAATACAGGGTCCGGCAGAATAATCTCCCACTTTTGAAAGTTAAATGACAAAGGCATTGCAGTTATTAATTTTGTATTATAGCTTTTTTATAGGCTAACAATAGCGCGGTACAGAATATTTGCCACTTATTCTGCATATTATTTTCCTTATTAATGTGTGAGTCTATCACTATTTTTTTAAATTATTATTAAAAAATGTGTAAGAGCGGTTCTTGATGCCGAAACACACTCACTACAATCAAGACGATTTTTTGTCTGCCACCGTTTTAAATTTCGGAATCCCAAATTTACCTGGAAACCTCTAAATATGCAATTCCATGAAAATCCAATGAATTTTTAATTTTGGATTTCAGAAATCAAAGTTTTTTCCTCTTCGGAATAGAACTTAGCGCCTTCTGATACCCCAAAACAATGAAAATTGGTTTTCTTTGAAAAATAAAAAATAAAAACGGCTTCCTCCGTCTATAATTGGATATCGATGTTCAAAATATCTTAGTTTAGAACAGCGTTTTTCGGAATTACCAGGTGTGTCATTGACTTTCTCAAATTAAGATTTGCTAGACTAACCCAACTTAGATTTTGGACTTTTAAATTTTGGATTTCTGATCTGAACATTTGGCTGGTCTTTGGTGATGTTTTAAAATTAAGCCTTTGAATTTGCAGTCATGTTGGATTTTCGAATTTAACATGACATCTTAGATTCTAAACTGAAGTTTAATTAAGTCAAAATTCAATTTAATACCCTTCATAGACCCAAAATCTTAAATTTAAGGAAAGCGACACGATTTTCCAAAACTAACCATGTTTCGGCTGTCGTCTTCTCTGATTTTTGAATTGAAACCAACAATTGTATAATTGAGAATGCAAAGTTTCTGGCTTCAAAATCGAATTTTGCGCTCTTTGGAACTCATATATAAACTTAATGAAAATGAAACGATACTTGAAACCCAATCCGTTTAAGGTTGCAGCTATCTTGAATTTTAGATTTCAAGCAGCTATAATATATTTCTGAAGTCAATTTTTTAAACTTTAAAATTGAACTCAGCACGCTTCAGAAACTCCAGATGTAAGTTTCGACAAAAATTGGCTGATTGATTTGTCAAAGTATTATCGTTTTAAATTCCCACTAGTTCGAATTTTGAAATACAAATATTTTGACTTAAAAACATAAATTTGTAATACGAGTATGTTAACTCAGTTTTTCAAGTACACGTAGTAGTCAGCTTATTTGTTCTTAAGACTTAATTTATATATTTTAGTTCTTAATTTACCTTAAATATTAAAAAGATGATTTCTCTCTTCTTAAAAAAAAAAAAAGCTGCAGAGAATTGAAATAATAATGGTAATAATAAGGGACTTTATATCCCCACTTTGCCTGTCCGTCTTCCGTGTCAAAATATATCTCATGAACTAGCTGGTGATGAGAAGTAGTTGAGATGTTGCTGGAAAGGTTTGGCTAGGCTAGCTCAGAGCTACCGAAATCGTCGCAATTGGCGCATTGGGTCAGTGTTGCCAACGAATTGTTTTATTATTATTTTTAAATAACTTCCATTCCGTTATACGTATCCGCAACAATCTTGGTGTAAACATCATTCGACACAATACTGTGGGTGTCTCCGTTCCCAAATACTCTAGTTGTCAGTGTTGCCAACCTATGTTATAAGCATGAATGTTTGCGTGTCTGTTACTTAAATACAAATCTACACGTGTCCATTTATTTAAACCAAATTTTGCGTACATGTGCATTGGGTACTGGAACAGGTCGTAGAGGTATCCCTGGTTGGGTATTGCGGTCCAGTTGTCAGTGTTGCCAACATATTTCAAAAATTCATTTTTTCAAATTGCATCCATATCTGACTGAACTTTGATATGCTATCAAGAGATCTTCTGGAGCCTTTGCGATTGTTAGTTTAATCGCAATGTTGACTTGTTTTAGAATATGGACCAGTTATTGCTCAGTTGAGATAGACATATAATCAAATATTACTTATTAATGATTCGAATGTTAACACAATGAAAGGTAAATATCATATTTGAATCATTATAGTCAATATCGAATAATCGATATCTCTCAAACAACATATTTTAGTTTTCTTTCTTTTTAACGGAAAGAAAAATTTTGTTTCCTTTCAGTTATTTTTATTGAACTATGTTTTTGATATTTAGATATCTTTGGCTCAGACCCTGATAGTGTAGGGTACAGAAAGTGGAAAGAAGGTTTGCCAGGGCTCTGTTTAAAAATATGCTCAAGGAACTAACCTGGTGCGGTTCAGGAAACGCCTAAAAATATGCAATCTGGATGACACACCGCTGAATTCAAACCCAGTCTTTCTGAATGAAAAGTCTTCGCTATACCAACTAAGCTGAGGCCTGTCGGTCAGTTAAAAAAAAAAAGAAAAGATTTTTGTAAAACGTCTTAAATGGCATCAAGAGATAAGCTACAACTGTCTATTTATTGTATTAAAAAAACTCCTGCAAATGATGTAAACACTTCCATTTGTTCAAGGATTTTTCCAACCAAAATCTTCTGCTTCACGTCAACTCACTCCACACGTAACTGCCACCACATATGACCTCCTGGTGAACTTTGAGTGACATGTGCTGAACAACCATCGTGCAGTCTGAATTACCATCTTTTTTTCTCCTCTGAAGAAATATCTCGGATTTAAGCCGATTTCACTTGGGTAAGGTGTGCAGTTCAAAGTACGGGCTTGGCTCCAATATTAGGACCCCAGTTTCTAAAAGATAAGATAGGGCAGGCATCATGAACCTCGGGAAACCTTGGGATACATCCTTGAACCGGAGGAGAGACTGTGTTGAGACATACTTTATGAAGTACTTCTACTCACGTGAGTCAGTTTGTAATAACCTAATATATGAATACCTACTGCCATTTACAGGCTTTACATTACATTTTACGACCATTCTTCTTATACTTAAGTGGGCGATAGATAGGAACTCATCTCTCTACCTATTTTTAATTTGTTCTGTCAGATCGTTTTTTTTTAGTTCGTTCTGTCAGCTTCATTACTAGAAGCAATATTGTGACAACATAAGACGTTTCGTTTACTTCATTTTAAACTTAAGATTTTTGAAAAAAAATATTGCAAGAAATTGCTATTATATAGATTAATATACACTATGTGTAGTCATTAATATGTAATGGTAAAAGTCTTCCTTTGATGGGTTACTTTGTTAATAATTAAGTACGTTCCTTTCTTTCAACGAAATTTGACAAGTTAAAATAAAATAAACGAATATGTTTAAGTTCTCCCATTCTTCCTATGCTCTTCACAAGATTCTCATTAATTTTTGTATTAACTAAAATAAGATATTTTTAACTATGCTGAACAAAATTATTTATTTTTTTAAAAAAAAAAACATGCATCCACGGAACCAATCCAAATAGAAATGGTTACATCGAATTAGAGAAGACAGTTTAGGGATTAATCCTTCCAAATAGATGGAAAACGATGTACTTCAATCCAGCAAACTTCTCAAATAAGAAATCAAAATTTATTTCCATTTTCTGACTCTGTTTCTTCTTTATAAATATCTATGTCCACCTGGAATTAGTCTGAAAATAACTAGTTTGTTTTTTTTTAAAAAAGACTGAAACTACATTCAATTTATTTCCAACAGATGTCTGTAAATTACATAATTCTATAAATATCCGTTTGGACTAGGTAAAGAGTACATGGAAGTTCTTCCTGAAGACGAACAAACTCACTATCATTACAGCAAAACAACACATGGACTGTCTTTCATGTAAATCGCCCATTAAACATCAAAGACTAAATAATTTAATGTGCTCGCACAGCAATTTGGGATGCAGAAGACTACATTCTCGTAAGTCGTAAGGAAAAAAACGTGTTTTTGAGGATAATACCTCTTTTTACAGTTCTTGTATGATATTGTAATGAATGCTCCTTTGTAGTGATACAATAATGAAAATACAGCCAATATTAGCACCAATACATAAGGCTAATTCAGTGACGCCCTGCATGGATAGATGACACAGTGGTTATTTGCATGGATATGATGATCCTTCTGCAATTCTTTACATCGATAGACAACGTAACTACTTCCATAGATAGGCCTAGGATTTTAGATGATACAAATACAGTGGCTAATTGTTTTAATACGAAACGCCAATTCGGAGATTAGCATCGATATATAAGGTAAATACAGTGACAAACACTGTCATATTCCACAAAGCCTAGCCATTTCTAATAACTAAGTTACCTAGAAACTCAATCAACACTACATTGTTATGATGGACTTGGATCTGATGAGATGATAACGAAGACAAATTAGTCGTCCGGTTGCAAAACTCGTTATGTTCAAAAATTATCAAAATGAGATATTGATGGTATCCCTGGATTCTTCGCATCTTAATCCTCAATATAAGAGTAGCATCATATTGAAAATCTCGTTATTTTTTTATCCTTTAAATCTTAACGAGAAAACTCATTCCCAGGTAAAAAAAAAAAATGGAAAATCCTCTCCTTTTCTTTTATCTTTATTTCTGGAAAAGAACAAGATTGGACATAATGAGTTACGCAACATGACGACTCAATCATTTCTAAACGACCACAATTGATCCATAACAAATTATTTTATCAACATACTCAAGATTGACTAATATCACTTTAAACAAAAAGTCAAATTCAGCCTTTTTTTATGTAGACAAAAATATATTTTTCGAAATTGAAGAATTGTGCCATAGAGATAGAATAGAATAGAGGGAGCTTGAGACTGTTTTATGGACGAGGAAAGTGTAGCCAAGAGAAGAAATTTGACGATACATTTCCATTATATTTAGTGACCTTCTATTGAGAGGCGCTCAAGTCAGATGAAACCTCCAAAATAGCTTACTGCCCATAACATTACTATTATCTTATCCAAAATAGCTATCGGTGTTCGAGAAACAGCTGTTTTGCAGCGAACTGACAATTGTAAACTGCTTTCAAATATTCCAGATTTGCTGTATATTGTAGTCACACGACAGAAACGTGTGTTTCGAAAAGGTTACTTACTGACTGACGCATAGAACTCGGTATAGAAGGACTCTAATGGTTCCACACAAAATGCCTGCCGTTGAACCGTAAATTTGGCTTCATGTGACGTCATAGAAGTTCTCTCTATTCTATTTTACACTCTAACTTAATTGTGCTAATAATTATGAAATTGGTATGAAGATCATCTGCGGGGTGCATTCAAAATATTGAGCTGCTCTGTGAGCAAAGGTTTGTTGATTATCAGATGTGACGTCATTGGCAACCAAGATATTAGAATTAGATGACAGACCAAAATTGCAAAACCTGAATCTGACAACCTGTTAGCTCTATAAACTCTTGCTTACAGAGCAGCTCGCTGCGTTGAATGCAGCCAATAAGATAAGATAAGAGCAACACGGTGTAAGAAAAGTAGGTGGGGAAGTGAGAGCAGTCAACAATAGAAATATTATGTTTCCTTATTTCACGCAGTTTCACCATGAGAGCAGGTATTTTTTGCTCAGACCAGAATAGATTAGAGAAGACGGTGTGGGAAGTCGGCGAGAATCTAGTCTAAAAGTACCATTCTGATATTAGTGTGGTGTGATTGAGGTAAAAAATCTTTTAAATATGCTGTCGGAAACACTGGATTCGAACATAGGATTTTTCGAATATCAAGGCAACGTCTTACCAATTGCATCTGAGCCATGGCAATGATTTCTGACTCAATAAATAGCTTTTTTAAATATATGCAAGTCTTCACCATTTTAACGTTGATAAAAGTGTGCACTTAATTTTAATTTTTATCCAAACATGATTACTAATTCTAGCGTGCGCGAGAAAAAAACAGTATAAGTCAGAAATTAGCCAAAATGAGATAAGTTAAAATTTGAGATCTGTATGTGATGTAAACCTTTGATTATTTTAGTATCAGCCAATCCTAAACGTGAGTTGAATAATAGCATCTTTGTACTTTTATAATACGAGGCAGAGAAGAAGAAAGAAACATGGCAAGGAAGAAGAAACTCGTCTCTCGAAAAACTGTGTTTTCTGACTTATACCGTTTCTCCCGCGCACGCTCTAATTACTTATATATAAAGTAATATATAATGTTGCTTTGACTATAGATTTATTTATTTGCAGAAGGTTTCAGATACAGCACAATTTGCCATTTTACACTGAAAACATTAACAGTAAACATAACACAACAATAGAAGAACAGCAAAACCAAAAATAAAAAAAATAGTTACAGAGATAGTCTGTTTATACATATTATAAAAGTTGATTCATTAACAAATATGTCAACGTTATCAGGAAGTTGATTGTACGTGCTGATAATCCTATTTAAGAGGGACCTTTGTACAACATTTACCCTCACTGTTCGGGAGTAGAAAAGATCACTTGAGCGTGTTGTTCTGCAGGGTATACGAAAGTTTATTTCACCAAGCAGCTTTTCACAAGAAACATGACCATTGACAAGTTTGTGCAGAAATATAAGGTCTGAAATTTTGTTTCTTACCTGCGGTGGTTTAATATTGAGACATTTTAATATATCATTTTTTGGAAGTGTGCGGAGATGAGGTACTCTGTAAGATACGATGGCAAGAAAAAAATTATTACGGAGTTTAATTTATTTAAATGAGTAGGGCAGGCCATTGACCAAATAGGAGAACAGTATTCAATAGTGGGGGCAACGTAGTGATTTATAGAACAAACTTAGGGAATGAGGATTTTTAATGTCCGTGAAGTGGTAAAGAAGACCCAGTTTTCTCATAGCAGTACGAGATATGGTATTAATGTGTTCAGAAAAAGTAAGTTTACTGTCAATAATAACGCCAAGATCTTTGAAGAAGGGAACTGAGTTTATGTTACTATTTCCAATTTTGTAGGCGTAGTTGATAGGTTCCTTTCTTAGCGAAATCGTAAGAGAAGCACATATTTCAAGGTTTAGGTTTAGGTTCCAAGACGCACACCAATTGAGGAGGCTGGAAGCATCATTTTGAAGAGTAAGAGAATCCTTTCCAGAACGAATTTGCCTGTAGAGCTTGCAATCATCAGCGAATAGAAGAATATTGGTCAGACTATTTGCAAATAAAGAAGGCAGATCATCTATATATAATAGGAACAGTAGTGGGCCCAGGACACTGCCTTGAGGGACACCAGAAGATAAGGGAATAACGTCAGAAATGGAGCCTGTGAGTTTGACTCGTTGTGACCTATGACTGAGATAGTTTTTAAGTAGTGAAAGTAACTTACCATGTATATTGAATCTTGAACTTAGTTTGTATGCAAGAAGATCATGCGGAAGAGAATCGAAAGCCTTAGACAGATCCAAGTACAATATATCAAGCTGAGAATTTTCCGATATGTCATTTATAGCATCAGTCAGAAGGACAGATAAATTTGTGAGACAAGATTTCCCTGGTAGGAAACCGTGTTGTGAGGAGTTTAGAAACGGAGCTACAAATTTAGATATTCTGTTTTTAGGTCATTTACGTCCAGTTTATCCCTTTTCATTCATATCATTTTTGGTCTTTACATTTTGTCTCGGTGTAAGATTTTTCATCTTCTCCCTCTACCTCTTCTTACTTCGACCATATTCTCAATGACACCCTTCAATATACATACAATATTTACATAAACAAAGATCTCTTCTTTTTTCATTTAATTTTGTGTTCAGATTTTTCTTCTTCCCATCCTCTTCTAGTGTCTATTTCGAATACTTCCAACTTTCTTTCCTTGAAGCTTGTGCGATAGGATTTGAAAAAATGTAAACTTACTACAATCTATTTATTATAAGATGATTTTTTTTCTAAGTACAGTATTTTTATTGACTTCATAGTCAAGCAGGAGAAGCTAAAGAGACGCTTTAGTAAAGCGTTGGCTTACCAATCGGAAAGTTTCAGGAAAGATCCCAGATGTTGCAATCGTGACTGAGGTCCCTATCTCAGCCTGAGCCTGATATGTCTAAGAGCCATAAATAAATTCAATTCTATTCGATTCTAAAGATATGTGAATCAGAGACATACATAGTCGTCGAGACGGGAATTAAACCTACAACGCAAGACTCAGTACGCTACCAATATACCACCACTTCCTCCAGGAATCTTTCAGCGAAAGCTTGTTCAGTCATTATGCTTAAAAAGATTTGACATGACAGTGAATTAATATGTAGAAATTATGTAAAATTTCTCTTAATAGCTTTCCTCCATTCACGAAATCACGTCACTACTATTACCAAATTAACTAACTAACTCGCGAAACATCCTACAAAATCTTGAACAACATATTTTATTATATCATAACCAAGAAAAATGGAAATAAATTATAACATTACTCAATGAATATAGATAATTTAATAACTTCTATATTTCTAAAGTTTGTTTACTAACTGTATCATTTTCGTTTTCCTCAATTTTTTGGCGCAAACACACAAGGTTCATGGCTACAAACTGTTTCAATCTGTTTTCTAGTTTGCTTGAAAAATAGTTCGTTTTATTATTTCATTCTTTTTTATTTTCACATTCCATGGTTTTTGTTAATTTATATATATTTCATTTATTACTTATCAACGCACCATCGAAATACATAACATGATAAAATCTGAATCATTTATTTTCGCAACAATCAAACCAACAATCGGATAACGAATTATTCTTGTAATTATCCAGGAAGATATACACTACTGATATGCACTTTTATCTATATAGATAATCTATCTCCAATATAGCACACAGCCCGGTGCATCGTTTATATTGGAACTATTTCAGAAAATATAATTTTATCCCTTTTTAATAAGACTAGCACCATAAAAATAACATACTTTTTAGTTATTTGCGTATCGAAGTAATAATTACGGAGTAAAAAATTGAGCGAGGGAAAATTAGTTTAAGGCCAAAAACAGGGGGAAGTAAAAAAAAAAACATGGCACGAAGTATAGTAAAGAACGTTGGAATGTTTTATTTTTTAAAAAATCGAAAACACAATGGATAGAAAAAGTACCTCTACTAAAATAGTAATAATAACAACGAAGACAAAAAAAAAACTAATTATGTGCACTGGATAACAATGTGTCTATTCCAATTTTTTAACACTACTGTGGACACTTCTGGCATAGATCATTGACGCTATCTACTTTCCCGACACCTGTTGCAGTCAATGATATTGGTTGAATAAGAGAGAGCGGGGGATCTCATTTTATAAAAAGGGAGAGAGAGAGAGAGAGAGAGAGAGAGAGAGAGAGAGAGAGAGAAAGAGGATTTGACCATATGGCAAAGGTAACTAAAAGAGCGGGTGGATAGAGAGAAAGAGAGAGAGGAGGAATGACAAGAGACAAGGAAGTATAGCCAAGCAAGCGACTGTTGTTTCCAAAAGGGATAATTGATGATCTGCGTTCACAGTTGGCAGCCTTGGATCACACCACAAACAAGGTAACAGCAGGCATTAAGAAAGAAAAAAAAGTAATAATAATAATGATAGGTAGCAAAAGATAAGGAAAAAGAAAAGAAAACAGAGATTCCTTTTCAAGAAGGTTATTTTGATATGAAAGAGCAGGAAGAGCAAATCTTAAAGAGTGGATTTCTTTCATTACTTTTTTTTCATCTTCTTTCTCGCTGACTGAAAGTGGAACAGCTCTCATCAGTTTCATTTCTGCTACTTCGACATCCATTGTTTGATTTCTGCAATATTCGTTGTTTTTTTTTTTGGGGGGGGGGGGGCAAGCGGAAAGCTTGAAAGTCGTACAGATTGTATTTACTGCGTGAGAAAATAATAATACACTTATTTTACCCATCGTTTTCGATATTCTTTTAGTTTATTGGTCGAGATGTGTTATGTATACAAGAATGCTTATAACTTATAGCTTATATGCTTATAACCATGTACTTCTGAAAATGAGTTAACTTGCACGATATCTTTTTAAACATATTTAGTTCACTATATGTCATGACTGTAGAGTGCTTCAATATATAAATCGTATCTAAAAGTTACTAGCACATTGCTCTCTATGGGATAGATAGAAACACTGCTTGTCTGTATCTGACTTCTTTGTAATTATAATCTTTAGATATTCTAGCATGAGACTCTTATTTAATTATAATTAGCTTACTTAATTATAATTATATAAACTTCACATCACAAAATCTATCAGACATTATATAGGCTTGTAATTTATTTTCATCAGAGGACCAATTATTATTATTCCTTTGTCGTTTATAAATTGACATCAATTTCCTAGATTCCTTACTAATACGTTAATAATTACAATTAAAATAATTTATTACTTACTTATTTACTCATAACACTATTCTTGTATATTAAATTTAATAACTTCTATATTTCTAACCTTTGTTTACTAACTGTATCATTTTTCTTTTTCCTCAATTTTTCTTGGCGCAAACGCAAGGTTCATGGCCACGAACTGTTTTCTTCCTGTTTTCTAATTTGCTTCAAAAATAGTTCGTTTTATTATTTCATTATCTTTGTTTTCACTTTTCATGGTTTTTGTTCATTAAGTTTATAATTATATTTCATTTATCACTTATCAACTCACCATCGAAATACTGTACATAACATGATCAAATCTGAATCAATTATTTTCGCAACAAATAAATCAACTATCGGATAACGAGTTATTCGTGAAATTATCCTGGAAGATATGCACTACTGAATGCATATTGCCATTTGGGTTGCCTATGTGTCAGGGAATGTAATCAATATAATTATAGAAATGACAAGTAACAGTGACATTTTGGAAAGCGGCACCGACTAATGTGCTATCAAATGAACTACTTGAGATTTTGAAATTGTTTAGCTACGAAATTTGAATGCCAGTACTGGAGGATATCATACGTCAGGTTTTCAAATTTATAAACTATAACTAAGATTTTTAAATTTGTGAGTTAATTCATTTGAAGGTATTCTTAAGTATTATTGGCGCCGCTTTTCAAAATGGCATTGTTCCTTGTGATTTGTCCAATATATTAAAAAATATAAAAAGAAACCAGTGATTCCGCCAGACTTCCCTGTGGTGGGTGTTTACCCCCGAAGTCTCGACAACACCCCCCCCCTCCCTAACTTTAAATTTTGTGTGTGAAAAATCGATAGAAACCGTAAAAGAACACTTACACCGTCCCAATTTTGACTTTACACCCCCAAACTGAAAATTCTTGCTGAAACCCTGAAAGAAACACAGGAAAAATATTGAGGCCTCGTCTGTCTTTATCTTTCTATATGTATGTTAAAGACACCACAAGGGAATCACTATGGAAACATCCACCACCACGCAATATATTTTGAAATTTTAAAATTTCCAATACATAACTGTGGATGTGTGATTTGAAATTTCTGCAGATTGGATACAACAGAATTAATACATGATAAAATTAGCGTTTTAATTTACTTTAATTGACAATAATAAGGGCAATCCTTTCTGGAGTGTACATTCTATTTTTCCTATAGTATATCTTTGAGTCATGCATTAAAATTTAATGAAATCTAAGTTTGACATCTTCTATGTTTTTTTGTAATCAGGGGCGGACTGCTAACCAAAGGGACCACCCGAGAACCAAAGGGTCCACCCACTGATAATAGACTTTGTGAAAAGAGCTTCCGTGCTAGTGGGCTTTGTGGCGCGTGGATCCTGAAATCACCTTTCAAGGAGAGCGCTTCAATACCCTTCATGGTTAGATTTACTATATTGATAATTTCAAATTAATGGACCTCTGTATCGAGTAACCACGCCCATCAACACAAAAGGAAGAACTGTCACTATGGAAACGTTGTGAATTTTTAATGGCATGTCAACCGTCGACGGCCTGAAAGTCGCGAAGGGAAAATATGCGAACGGTGCTGACACTGTATATCCAGACAAGGGAAAGGATATGTTCACCAGCCGATTTCAGCAACATACAAAGGTAGAAGAACGGAGAAGAAAATTACAAATCCAGACAAGAGTTCTTTGCCCCACTAACCCGGGCCCAAACTACCAAAATTCCGACCGTAGATAAGAGGCAAAAATATTCATCATGACATCTATACCTAGAAGACATGAAGTTATCATAAATGCAGAAGGTTGTAGAACAAAGTATTAGAGATACAATGTCCTGGTACACGCTTGTATATTCGTGTTTTTAAGACACATTCTGTAAGTTACTTAGTGTCAAATCACGAATGAGCTTCAGAGAAACAAAAAAATATTTTATGTACACTGAGGTATGTGTAAGCAATACACTTTGTTATAGTCAATATTTTATTTTCAAATTCTGAAATATTTTAATTCTATAAACTTTGGAAACAATAAAAGAATGTTCTAAAAATTTGTTGTTAAACTGTCCTTCATCGCTACTGTAAGTAGCAAAATTACAACTTCTTTAGAGAACAGAAATACTATTAATATTTCACGTCAAGCAGAAATTTGTACATATATACGCTTTTAGTAAACAGTACATATATTGTCCCTTGTATTATAGTCTGTTTTTGCAAGCAATTTTTCTTTTTATGATCATGCATATTGCATAAAGACAGCAATAACTTTCTTGCGTATGAATGAACTATAAAATCATTTTCATTGCATATTTTCTTCTTTTCATTCTTTCTCTAAACGCGTTCGAGAAAAGAGAGAAATGGCTGTCAATTATTTTTTTAAGTCCTTATTTTTTTTTAAGACATAAGATTCGTATTATGGAGTATAGATGGAGGCGTCAACTACCGCACAACAACCAATGAATATTCGTATATGTTCAGCAAAAATATCGTTAAGGTGTTGCAAGCAAATACATCTAAATTATTCACTTTAAATCAATGTAACGACGCTCAGAACAACCATTGGTTGACAATTACACTACAGGTATTATTCGTTAATATGCCGTGAACAAATATTATATACGTACGAATTTTAAAAGCAACTATACAGTATTGGTGTGTCTTCACGGTCGAATATTATACACTTTATATGTCTCAAGAATTAACACATGTACACATTCAATCTTGTTCAAGCAATGAATAATTTGACGATAAATGTTTGAATTGTATCAGTTGCTGTTTCATTTTTCTTTCTTTTTTTTTTCTTTATCCTTTGTTTCTGTTGTAAGTTAAAGGGCAAAAAGATTAACTTCACTTCATATGCATGCTCTGAACAATCAACACGGTTTAGCACCAACACCATCTTTCGAATCATTGTTAAAGTAACGAAACTTATAACTGGACACGTTCACGGTAATCTGCAATTCTTTCTTTCTGGTTTTGCAAACGTAAAATTAAATTCAACGCTAAAATCTTGAAACTACCATTATCGAATCACAATAAGACGTAGTAATAATACATTGAATATTACGACTTCTTCTTTTTTTTTTTTTTTTTTTTTTTTACAGCAGAATACTTTCAAATAACTGTAAATTTTTTTTCTCGCTTTTTTTTTTATTTCTTTGTTCATTTCTTTCAATGTTGTTTTCTTAGCAGAAAACAGACACACACACACATATATGTATATATATATATATATACGCGTGCATACATACAATCATAAAATATGCGTGAACATGAGTATGAAAAGAGAGTTGTGACACAATCTTTAGTGCAAAAATTCATATATTGCTTGACTAGCAATCCTATACAGAATATGGTTTCTTTTCTCTTCATTTAATCGCTTATACCAGTATGTGGATAGATACCGCCGCAATAGCGTTCAGAAATACTGTTGTCAGCATCTTGAAATATTTTTGAGTCTACAATATAACATTAGGTCTAAATTATTCTCCTAAATAACAGGAAAGTCAATATTTTAGTGTCTATTTTTTTTCCTTTCCTCTCTGAAGAAGGGGGGAAAAAATGAGGTGATTAAAAAAAACAGTAAAATCAAAAATGATCTGCCACATGAAATGCGAAAAAAAAAATTATTGGGTAAATAAAAAATGCCAATTAATAGTTAGAGCCTTCGTTAATTTCATGTTGTTATTCTGACAACCAGTGCGGCTTATATTAGTGTGAAGCTTTCAGATCGCAAAATTTATCCATGTATAGTTTTCGATAATTTTACAACAAATGATATGCTATATTATGGCTAATTAGAATTATGAAAGAGAAAACAAAAAGGCATTAGTGTCCAGGTGTTTGTTTCATGCCGCAGTAAGACATATTGAAAGAAATTCCGCTGATAGGAAATGCTATAACGATGACAGTGTTCTCCTACATGTTTACTACTACTAATTTTTAAGTCCGTCACAGCTATACGAGAGATAAAATCCCTTTATTTATGAATTTAACTCAAATAGGCATTCTAACCATTAGTTATAGAAGTCTCATTAAATTTCAGTTCACACAAATGCACACTGGGAAATCATTAGAGGAGGGGACAGGAAACTTCCCAACTCAAAGCACAGATTTTCAGAGCGGTCTCTTACTAACAGTTTCCTGAGACGGAGAAAATTGTATTGCATTAAGGCTCCCCGTTACATCCTCCCCTACATTTTAACATTTTTTAAAAAAATATTTCAAAATCTAATAGCATTACCAAAATTTTACGAAGATACATCTCTAGTACTTACAAATTACTATGAAATACAACGGACAGCGATCTCGAGATCTTGTAATTAATTGACAACGTATCACTCATCAATGGACAAAATCTCGAGATCGCTGTCCGTTGTATTTCATAGTAATTTGTAAGTACTAGACATGTGTCTTGTTAAAATTTTGATAATGCTATTAGATTTTGAAATAGCGAGAAGCCTTAATAAGTCATTGTACTCTTGAACTTTTAATGTAGCATTTGAAACACCCGAACATTCGCATGCATTTACATTCATGTATTTCACTTAAAAGTTAGAGTATTGCAAGTGAGACGACTTCGCTCCCTGCATAAATGTAACACACGCAGTCTGCTACCGAGGTCAGGGTCACTAGACGTCCTTTTTTTGAAGGACATGTCTTCCTTTTCAATCTAATTCTCCCTCCTTTTTCTAAATATCTTGAAATGTCCTCCATTGTCTAGTGGCCAGGTTAAAAAGTTCTGAATTGGGCATATTCGTACCCCCTGTGATTCAAATTCTTAATAAGATGTTTGTTCCCGAAATATCAAGCAAATAGTTCATCATTTGGCAACCACCTTCCATTTTTATTAAATTTTATTACTTGATAGGAAGTCACACTGAAAAAAATTAAAATTTTGTGTAACTTGCCTTGTAAAATCTGAAATCTGAAAATAATAAATTCTTCTGTTCGTCAGCGTCCCTTTACCAGATTTTAAATGAAAGGTAGCCATAATTGTCTACTAATCTTAGCTTAGTTGTCCTCCATTTGAAGAAAAATATCAGCAGTTGTCCTGCATTTTTAACTTCATTGTCCTCCGCTGTTAAAATATGATCTGGTAACTCTGACTGAGGTGAAAAATTTAAAACAAAGTGTTAGCATCTTAAATATTAAAAAAACAAAAACTCTTGGACTCATAGTACAAAATTCTTTAAAATATAAACGTTTCTTTAGTTGTATTAAAATGGTTATTAATTACCTTTTGACATGGTACACAAACAATGAATAACATTTAATATTTCAAAGAAAGGAATAGATATGGTGACCGAATAGTTTCGTATTCTAGGTACCATTCCCATCTTTACCTGCACTACAAAAATTGCAAATCCATTGAGGATTGCCATTCCAGTTACAGAATGAAGGGTATTGTCCACCTGCACTCAAACCTTTATCTCCATTCCACATACCAACCATTTTACGTACCATTTCCGTTTACCATGGTAACCAAGTTTTGTAGCTGTTCCTTTCACTTTTAACACACTGCTGACAAATTTTTAGTTTCTCAAACCAAGCTGGATTATAATAGACAATTTTATGTCTCTAGATCGTATGTAATTCGTATATTTGCAGAAAATTAGGCTGACTTAGGAGAGCAGTACAGAGGTTGCGTCTCTTAACATAGAACAACGAAATTGTAATCAACGTCAACTCAAATATTAAGAATTAGAGAAAAACATTTTAAGTGAATCGGAAAAGTATCTGGCAGGACTACAGGTGCTCTCCATTTCTTAAAACAACAAATGGCTTCTAATTATGTGGTTAGGAGTCGGCCGAGTCGTAGTACAATACAATGTAGATTGTCTACAAAGTATATTAATAATGTATTGTACGAAATTGAGCGAGCTGAAGTTTCATATAACTTATTTTTTAAATCAACAGGCGAAAAGTTTTTTTCTTTTAATTCTATGATAATTTTTTAAAATTTAATTGCCTTTTTAAGTGTCTAAAAGGAAAGAAATCTCAAATAGTCAAGGTTCAAACAGACTTGAAACGTTTTGTACAAGATCATAGATTGTTTTTCCTGGCTTTTGTATGAAAAATATTAGAACGATAACTTACTGCGTAATGAAAAGCTTATCATGTGATCTTACTTTTTGTAATCACAGGATCTATGACACTAACCTCATTTTTGTGTATGAGTGTCTATCAGTTATCAAAAACGTTAATATTATTTGTGAATAAAATTCAGGCGTCTTGAAATATTAATTGATACTTAATTTTGTATTCTTGTATAACTATGAAGTGAATGGTAATAGTAATAAAAGAGTACTGTTTAGATCATTTCAACATATTTTATTAGAGTTTGTTGTTATTTCAACATTGATACATTTTGACACAGACATAAATTTTAAGCTTAGTAACAATAAGTGGAAACTGGATTCAATTAACTACATATTACTATTAGATCTGGTTTTAGGTTTACTACCCTTTACTTCGATTGGTAACTCTTTGACTACCACCTCCCATAGGTGCAGAATTGTTCGTGGCTACGGGTATTGTGAATAAGTAATGAAAATGCCCTCCTCGTACCTTGGATCCCGTACACGCCAGATGAGAAGGTATAGAACTCTCCACTTTTGGTGGTGAAGTTCACCACCCCATATATACTCAAGTGGTCAGACAAATTTGCCATGGGAAAGCTGGGACTTGCTGCTCGCTCAGCTCAATTAAAGAGAAAACAAGACTTTTCTCTGTAAGCTGACCTTGCGATGGGTGACGGGAATGTATATAAAAAATTCTTACGCCCTACATGTTCAGGAAATGTCAGCGGTGATTAGAAATGAAAATGAAAGACGAAATTACAACTTTAGAGTCAGATCAGTCATAGGTCTTTTGAAAGAGAGTACGGTAACTAAAAATCGTGTTCATGTGTTTATGTTTCTCACTTTTTTTTTTTTACAAGAACACTAGTTGGTAGATGAACAAAATTCTAATTTTAGTGTAAATAATGTAACTGCTGCCATATAACTTCGAGTTATTTGAAACTTCTTTGTGATTTATTATACTATAATAATGTAGTCAATTTTATCTTCTAAATCAAGACGTCTTGAGTCAAAGTTACCTAAAGCGCATAAATAAATTCAAATTGAAATTCTAAATCTATAGAAAACCTATGAAACCCAGTATCGTACTTGATATTAGTCAGAGTAATTAAGAACACTATTCAAGCATGTTTAACAAATATGTCTTCTAAAAAACAATGTTGAAAGTGATCATCTTTCTTTAGAATAAGTATGAATAAATTCAAATATTTAATATTTCTTTCTTTCAGAAAACACATTTTTTCAGTAATTCTGCAATTTTTTTTTTCCCAATCAGATGATTCTTTTATTTATTGGTTTAGTTTGAGCCCAATTTCAATCGTCTTTTGTCTCCTTTTCTAATGTTATCCCAGGTATACCGTACATAGCCGCAAGATCAACTTAGAAACAAGTGGACAGAACACTGATACTTTGTCGCATTAAATAACAATAAAGCTTCTGACACGCGTTTTTCCATCACCTCCCCCTTTCCAATACCACCTTCAGGAGTCCAAATATCTTGTTACGTGTATGTATTTTCATTTTTTTAAAAAAAGTTTTGTTCCTTTCATCAGTATTAATTTTGCAAAGCTAAAAGAGAGAGAAAATTCATCAATACCAGTTTTGCTGCGTGAATTGCGATTATTTAATTGCATTTTTTTATTTGTTCTGGGAATTTGATTTATTACCATGGACACTAAAAGATCAGAAAATTTACAAAATACTCACGAGAAAAATAATTTTCTCAAAAATATAAATATTTCAATCACAAGGACACGAATTAGTAAAATATTATATATAGTTTTTAATATAACAAAAACAAAAGTCGATATTTAATATAGAATCAGGTCACTATTGTTAGAGAACTCTCTGAAAAAAAAAAAAATACCTTCGTCAAATTTTTTGCTACTGAACATGACAAGAGGCTCCCTACTTTTCCTTCCGATCACTATGATGGTAAACACAAATATAGATTCCTTCATCGAGAACCGAACACAAAACTTTGTCGCACTGATGGCGAAAATTTAGAAAATATTAAAATAGAGTAGATCTATTATATATATATTAAACATTGACGGTTTTCTGCTTGAAATATTTTCTTTTCAAGGTTTTCAAAATGTTATTTTTAAATTTGAATTGATTTTATATAGGCTGAAATAAATTTTACTGTATTTTAACCTCATTTTTACTCCTGTAGTGGAAAGTAAAGCGAGTGTTCTTGCCTAATTAGTCACTGCTTAAATACTGTGTTCCTCTTTCATTAAAAAAAAAAACAATATTCATTAAAAAAAAATACAGTTAGTTTACGCTAACTTTTAACGGCATTTACAATTCTCCATTTTCAATAATTAAAATTTAAAACAATACTCATGAGTTTGTCTCTTAATTTTTCTTTCAAATTCACATTAAAATAATTAGTTTCTTTATTTAATTGAACAATTTTCATTCACATTCAAAGCTTATAAAGCCTTGACTTGTGTCTAACACACTTACTTTGTAGATACAGTTCTATATGCAATATACAATTATTGTTTGTATTCAAGAAAAAAAATGATAGAGTGATTTATATGTAACTTGCCTACACCTTTCATACTCTTCAACACATTTCTTTCAAGATTTGCAATTCTACGTAAGTTGGGTCATGGACTTTCTGTATGTGCTTTTGGCATCCATACAGGGTCATTATCGTGTATTTAGCGTACGCTTTTTCTTTCTTATCGAGCCTACCAAGTGTTGAAGCGAAAACAAAATGGATAGTCTGTTTTCTGGTTTCTGAAACTCACGCCTTTAAATATTTCTGTCTTTCGTAATAAATAATTGATGTTTCAGTGCCAATTGATATAGAAAACAGTGTCACTTCATTTCATTCTTTTTTCACTATAACATTCTGAACTCGTAGTTTAAAAGTGATTCACATGAATCGAAAATTATTAGGCATTTTGACTCAATGTTTGAAATATAAATTATTGTCCTATATAATTTCGCACAGGCAACAGAGAAAGAGAGACTGTAAGAGAAATTTAATACACAGAAACACACTAAGTTATGGAGAAAAATACGAGACAAAAATTAATTATGTGATTGAAAAACTTAATTGATTATTAATTTTGTCTAACGAAGAGAAAACATTTAGTTGAAGTATTTTTTTAAGAACCAATTTGTAAAAGTTTTGTCTCAATAACCAGGAGTACTGAAAGCAACATGGGTTTCTTTTTTGTTAATTATTAGTATCTTTGATATCCTTGGTCCAGATTGCAACATCATACTTACGAAAGAAAATACTACGTGTCATAGAAATAATATAAATAAATGGTGAAGCAGAAACCGGATAAGTCCATAAAAAAGTAAACGGTTTGTCAATCACCAAGTGGAAAAAGATGTCAGATTTTATTCTTAACCAATTTGTTTCTTTGAAAAAAATGTTCAGAATGTCATTTTCGATTACTCAAATACGTATTTTTTAATCAATCATACTTTTATTTCAGTACACTATTCATTTTCTTAAAAATGTGGACTTATGGGTTTTTTGTCTGATTTATGCAGAAACCAGACCTTGACCGGTTTGGTGCTGTAGTAAATAAGATTCTTCGCTGCCAGAAACAGTCGTGGTACACTGTCACTGTTCATCTTCATAATTCATTTCGTTTTCGGATGAATTACCCATAATGTAAGAAATACGCACAGTTCGACGAATAGTAACGCAAAATATTAGTTTCTTTATAGCCTGCTTACTTGCTTCATTCACAGGTGTGTAGGAATGTGCATTCCTCTCTAAAACTGTTTTCGAACTATCAACGCGAGAGCTTGTACAGTTCAAGCCTTTGCTCTCTTTTCCTTCTTCTTTTTTTTTCTTGTTTGTAATATTAGTATCTCCCGCCCCCCCTCTCTCTCTTTTGTTTAAACCGTAGAGAAGAAACCGCTTTTAAGTTTCCCACGGTCAAAAGAGTGGATTTTTCCGCACTCTTTTGCCTAAAATTCTTTCCTCTTTTCCTCGATTTAGCCCCAATGATTAAGCGAGAAGGCTTGGACCGTAACTAACAAGAAATCGAAGCAGGTTTACAAAAACAAAACAAACAAGTCTTGAATACGGACAACGAGAGATAGTTTTGCTCTCTTCCTCTTTTTTTTTTTTTCAGATATGATTCTGGTTTGATTATAGATAGATATTTTGTAAAATTAGTCAATCAGAAAATGTCTTATCTAGTCTGATTGATTTCATTAATTTAATTATTTTTCGATAATGATAAGCGACTTAATTTCTTAATCGAACTTGTCAGTTCTTAAGAACTGTATTTCGTTTGTTTTTTCTTTAAGTGATCACGGAGCCACTCCATTTAGTTGACTCCAAACGTATTTGAACCCGAGATTAAGCGCATAGGAAGCTAAAGTGTTACACATTCAGCCAACTTGAGACATTGTTAACTATTATTAAAATAAAAGTTGCAATTATATACGGTATTTTGGATACTTGAATATCAAGGGCGCACATCAGGGGGGCCAAAGGGGGGTTCTTGTCCCTCGTAGCCAGAGAAAATTATACTTTGCAAGATAGAAAACAAAAATATTTTTTTTATATTCTTCCTAAATTTTATGTTTTATTTATATTTATTTTATTTATTTATTTATTGTCAACACAACAGACTTTATAGCCCAATTAGAGTGTCGATATTTACAATGCTCATTTAGAGACATTTTTATTACAATATTTCTAAACGTTTTGAAAGACATATATATCCAATTCGATGCAAGTTCTACACATTTCAGTGTCGGTAGCACATATTCTCCAGATTGGTGGTGACTTCGTCATTATATTGTCTTTGCCTTTTTGCAGTGGAAGAAACCAGTGTTGTCTACGCAAGTTCTTTAATGACGGGACATAAAACTGTAACAATGGTACTAAGTCTGTGCAGTCTAAGCCATTTTGAATTATTTTCCTGAGAAATAATAGATCAGAAATGTTACGTCTTTACTCTAACGAATATAATCATAGTACATTTTCTCTGGTGTAGAAATGTTGAAATCTCTACCTATCCTTATTACAAATCCTAACATTTTAAAAGCTTCATTTGTAATATTTGTTATGTTGATATTAAACGTTAATTTCATATGAAACGGGGCACTAAGATCTTTAACTACATCGAGCCTACTTAATGCATACTTATGAATTTAACAATTAAATCTATAAATCGTTTTATTTCTACTAAATGACAAAACTTCGAACTGACTAAAAGTTGATTGATAGCGCACCAGTTAGTAAAGTTGTCTAAACTATGTTGTAGTTTCATGGCATCTTCCATGGAATTAATTTTAGCTGATATTTTGAAGTCATTCGCAAATAAATATTTTCATTATCCGCTATGAATTCCGGTAGGTCATTAATGAACAAGAGGAATAACAACGGTCCAAGATTCGAGCATTGCGGGACTCCTGACAGTGCTGTATATTCATCAGATTTGTATTAATTAAATAGAACAGACTGTCAGCGATTAGTTGCATAAGAACACATGAACCTAATCAAGGATGGAGAGAAGTGATATTGATTTAATTTACCTAATAATACATTGTAATTAACCCTGTCAAACGCCATTTTGAAAGTCGATATATATATCACATCGACTTGCTTTACTTCGTCTAACGAGCTTGCAACAAAATCTGTAACAATTGCAAGGTTCCTTACCGTGGAGTTTTGTGAAGCAAAGCCATGTTGTTTAGTTGAGATAATTGGCTTCACATGATTAATAATTCGTTGATATACAATCTGTTCAAAGACTTTTGCAAAGACTGGTAAGATTGCTATAGATCTGTGGTTGATAATTTCTCGTCTGTCGTTTGTTTCAGGTATAGGACAATCCAAGGCAGTTTTCCATTTGTTAGTGAAAATACATATTTCTAGTGCCAAGTTGAACGCAATCAATAGGATATATTTAAATGTATCAATACATCCTTTGACTATACAGAGGGCATGCCATCAGATCCAACTGTCGTTTTTGAGTTTAGATTCTTGATAGCCTTTTCAATTTCATTCAAAACTATTTGATCAAGAAACAGTATTCCAATTGCTTTCTAAACCCTAGAATTACTATCAAAATTACTGAACGGTTGAGAAGAGGATACAAGTATTGATTGGAAATACTCTGCAAACGTATTAGCTATTTCTTCATGGTTACACGAATTCCGACCTTCAAATTTTAATATGTTAGGGTGAAGATGTTTTGTTTTGTTTTTAATAAATTTCGACAGTTGACCTGGATTTATTATTGATATTATTTTCAGAATTTGCTATAAAGATTTTATAGGCTATTTTTATGTCTTTCTTGACTTCGCTACGCAATCGAACAAATTCCTGATAGTAGGGTTTTGAATTTTCAATTTTGTATCTAGACTTGATGTGATACATTGTTTTAACCTTGAATTTCCTAATAATGTCTTTAGTAAACCAGCATGGATACTTTGAGGTTAACAGAGTTTCTTTTCCTGTGGGTACATTTGTCAAAAGTTTCATAAAATATATCGTAAAATTTACTAAGTCATTAACATTATTATACTCTTTTAAGCATTCCCAATCAACTTCCAGTATACTTTAAGGTAGGTTTAATGTACTTCATAATATGGTTCTTTTTAAGTTTTTGCATCCTTAATTTAGTAAATATTGTCTTGATTAACCTGTTGATAACTTTGAGTAAATCATAGGAAACTGTCAGTTTATCCTTGCATCCACCCTCTGAAAATCACAATATGGGCGCCCTTGTTGAATATAATGACTGGTGTTTTAGACTGAAATTACCATAGATTTCTTTCAAATATTACCAACATCTTTGCTCTTTTTACTAAATTAAATTATAGATATTTTTACGTTAATTGTTACTTCTGTTTCCGCAAATATAAGTAGATACTTTAAGTAGATATTAACATCTATCTCTGTATAAATTTACAATAAAAATTGTTAGTTAATAATGCAATATTTATTTTGTTTATCAAATAATAACTGAAAGTATTGCGGTTAATAGTAAATACCAAAAACATACTTGTTATTGCATTTATTACAAAGTATGGAAAAGGTATCTGAAACTTTTAAAGTAGAGTTATTGTTCCTTGAAATCCTCTAAACATTTCTTTTTTTTTTTAAATAAAATTTATACAAAAATAATTGTATTATTTCTCCATTCATTTTTAAACATCAAGTAGGCCTATATTTTCTTAAAACATGCATATACGGTTGTTGTAATTAAAACACTACAAAACTAGCAGAAAAAGATTATCCACAGTAATATTATTATTATTATTATTATTATTATTAATAATAATAATAATAATAACGGAGTAAAGTAAATAAGGAAGAATGCCTGGAAACAAAGCACGACTACTTCTAAATCATTTGCAAATAGTGAAAAGCGCTTTCCATAATTTTATCTCACTTACAAGCTATTTATACTATTAGTATGCTGTTCATATTAAATTTATATATATATTTTTTTAGATTCTTTTGTAAATATTTCAGTCGATTAAATTAAATTTTAGTTTGTTTTGCGTAAGAGTACTTCACATAAATTAAAATATCATATTTGCTGTAACGGTTAAAAGTTACAACTCAACACTTTGTTCTATTTGACAAAAATTAAATAAATATATAAAAATAAAAATAAAACAAAAACTTCCTATTATCCGATTATTTTGTAGTAAACTTTTCTGTTTTATTTCAACGATTCCAGTATTCTTAAATCCATATTTTAAGTCTATAAGTAGAGTGATTAGAACAAACAAAATAATTAGTAATAAATATTACCACATAATTTCTATAGATTTGTTTTTTTTACAACTCGAAATTCGCTCAATGAAAACAGAAGCTTCTTATCATTTAATGTAGTGTTATGACCGCAGAGAGGAGCTGCAAATGAACACATTTTCTTATAAGTCTTGTAACTGATAAAACTGATCATCTTCATCGATCATTGTATATTCTCTCATAGCCGCTTCGAGAACAGACTTCGTGCGTGGGGAAGTGTAAAAAAAATAATTTGGAACCAGAACAGACAGCAACGCAATCTATTACAGTCTGTGAAACACACAGTTTTCATGAGGTAAATGGTAAATTTTTTTCTAGATCTATATAATTATCTATATATACATAGACATACATATAATGTAAATAAAACTAGGAATATGGAAGTAATTAGTTGAATAATGGACCACTGTCGACCGTTATAATCTAATACATTAGTCTGAGGCATCAGATCAGAAATTCCGGTTACGAATTTTGAAACAGGTTATTTTCAGTATAAGTACAGTAAAAGATTGGTTTATGAGTCGCGTGTGAAAATTTTTAGTTACTAAAATTTCCCCAATAAATATGAAATTTATTAAATTTTTAACATTGAATAAATAAGGTCTATTTTAAAGATTGATTCCTTCATCCAGTGGTGTGAGACTCACTGTTTGATGATTAGCGCTTTAGCGAAACGTGTGTTTGAATTCGACTCACGGCGGCCGTAAATAGAGACTCTGGTATCGCTGAGTAAATTAATCCCCTAGATTTGCACGGATTAAAGAAACTCTCACTACTTATTTAAAAAAAAAAAAAAAAGGCAGAAATGCCAGGAACATTAAGAAAAGGATTGAAAACTTAAAAAGCGACCTCGTTTCAAAATATTGTTGTTGTTCGCCATTTGTTCTTTATTTATAAATATCTTTCAGAAAAGAGAGAGCGAATACTAAGGCCTCTTCAGCCGTAAATACAGGTAAAAGTTCGAATAATGCTAAATAAATAAATAATTAAAAATGCAATCGATCAGAAAGCAATTTTTCTGATAGTATATTCTATCGTTAGCATTAAGTAGAAAGTTTTAAAATAATAATAATACGCTTTAATTTATAATGCTGAGTATAACTATACAAACTCACTACAGAACTAATTAATTCTTATACTTTTATGATTATTATTCAATCTTATAGAGACCCGTATTACACAGAACATGAGATAAAATAAATTGCTATAATATTGACGTTATGGATAATGAAAACGAAAATATATCAAAAACTTTTTCTTAGTTACGATTGGTCTCAAATCACACATAATAATAAGCGTTTGAAAAAAAAAGAAAAGAAAAAAAGGGTAAGCAAATTATCATACATTCATCGAGAAAAGAAGCATTTGGTTCACTTTTCAAATTTGTGTGTGCATCACGCTCGCAATGAAATTACAATACACATATAACTACAGTGCGTCGTTCATAATTAAGTGAGAGTGTTTGCCGTATTTAAGTGTGAGATAGTTATTTCAAAATCGAAATTGTGAACTTATTCAATTGCATACAGTACTTATCCATGGTGTGGCGTGTTAATATTAATTGTATGAAAGTTACAGTGTTATTAATCTGTTTTAATCCATTTTCTTAAAAAATGTACTCTTGTGACACTACAATAATAATAATAATACCCTTAACTATGCATAATATAAATAATAATACTAGAAAATTTTAGGAAATTTGAAGCAATTTTCTAGCTTTACAATTGTATATATCTACATTTTTGTTAGTTAAAGTTGAACATAAATAACCAAAGCTCGGTTTCAATTCAAACTCGAAAAGTTTTGAACAACAGTGTACAATCACACCATTTTAAATCATTCAACATTCCGTTCTTTTTAAAAGAAAAATAATTATCGTTAGCAAGATTAAGAAAATGTCTAGAATAATTTGATTTTTATCTTAAATTTATTATGACTAATTTATTATTCTTTCCAGTCGTTTTTAGTTTTACGAGTGAATTTACGAAGTAATTTCAATATAAAATACAACTATCAGTTCTTTAAAGAACATATTCGCGTAAATGTGGCAAAGAATTTTACAAAAATTTTTGAGTGAATAAAAATAATGCTACTACCAGTTATAAAAATAGACATTAATGTTGAATTAACGGTTAACCTAATCGTAAAATTTAGCTTAATTGTAACAATATTTGAATAAAAATAAATATTATCCGACATTTAAGAAATGTTTCGCTTGATAAAAAGTACCACATAGATGGAAAATTCACAATTTTAGTAGAATTCGTTACTTTGTTTATTGTTTTGCTTGTTTGCTTTCTACATTCGAACGTATTTTCTACGGAACAAATTCAGAATAGGTGAGAAATTTAAAGAAAAAAGAGTTCATTCCACTGTAGTTTATATAAATAAACCAGAATTTGGATTCGATATTAATATGCACTAAATATATGCTAAACTTGAATAAACTTAATTTGTTTGAGGGTCATTGTAGAGCACCGATCGGTACTGGTACAAGTTATTGCAATGCTATTTAAAGTTCATAAATATCCTGAGTAGCACGCATAAGTTGAAAATACATGGATTAAACGTTAGTACCGAAACACAATTTTAACGTTGTAAATGCACCGAAATGTCCACCTATTCAACGGTTAAGTCGACGTTGAATAGTGGTTGAGAAGAAACATTTTTAAATCGAGAAATGGACGATGAAGAAACACGTTCAGTTGGCCAAAACAGAGCATGGTTGCTGTCTGTTGGTATACCCATTTTAGTTGCATTTATTTCGTTGCTTTCATCATGATATACAGTATTAATTTCCCAACAATAAATTATAAAACCGTCTGCTATGGGGTTCGAAGCTGAAATATTCCGCACTCGTCGTTGGTAGCTCGACACGTTACCCCTCATCCACGAAACCACCTTAAGAATCAATACTCTCTTACTATTCCGTTTATGTTACTAACACGTTATTTGTAGTAAAAGGTAGACTTGAACACACCGCCAAAAATCCAGACGCGTCGTTTTCACCATCATGAAAAACTAAGAATAAAGAATATTTTCCTTCTTTCTTTGTATGTGCATTTTTCCCTCTTTAACACTTTGACCATCGCTACATTATTAAATTTCTATTTCTCAATAAGTGCAATATGCCGCCTTAGGAAAAATATATATAAAGCGCTGTCATAGTTAAAAAGAAAATTTGAAAACACTTCACATTAACGCCCTATTAACGAAATTAAATATTCGTTGAAATAATAGACCAAGTTTAAAATTCAATCTGTTTTCAACATGCAGATCAGAACACGAGGAACGTAGTTTATTTTATTCTATTCGCTTTTAAGCACAATTTTTATGCAATTAACTTGGACGGCAATCTAGGATACAGTTCAACATAATAGTTAAAACACGTTACATTGACATCCTATCAATGAAACCAAATTTTCGTTGGAATATAGATTAAAATTTAACGTGTTTTCAACATGCAAAAGAGTACATAAAATAATAGTTAACGGCATTCAATTAGCTTTTAATTACAAATTTTATTCCATTAAATTAGAAAGAATCCCATGAAACGAAATCTATATCATAGTTGAAAATAATGGTTGAATACACGTTGAACTAACATCTTATAAATAATATCAAGTCTTTGTTGAAATATGATTTAAAATTTAACGTACTTTTTTCAACCAATAACGGTTAATCAAGGAAATAAACAAAAAATCAACGTTTAAAACACGTTTGTGTGCTACTGGGATCCACACTCTATCTGGGATTCGAATCGGAAACCTCTTGGTCGCTAGTCTGACGCGTCAGCCCTTACAACCACCAATGATGGAACTAAACGTATGTATTTATTTCCTCACTCGGATGCATATCGTTGTCACAGCACGAAAATAAAACTTCTGCAAAGAAGATTTCTGAAGGTTAAGTGGTTGTTTTTCAGCTAGTGGGGAAGAACCGAATGTGAATTATTAAATTTTTCTTGTAATTATTTTTAACTTGCCGTGAAATATTCTCGCCGAATTTTAGTTTTTTTTTTTTTTTAGGTCAACGGAAAGTGCATTTTAGCCACGGGTTTTTGTGCCATTAAGAGCGTTAAATATATTTCTTATTTTTGTTTTCATACCTCGAAAATGTTATAACAGTAATATTCTGAGGCCAAGATGCCTCGGTGGTAGAGCACTCATCTCTGGGGTGTAGAGCGTCGTTTCGATCCCTGCTCATGCGATGTGGGCTTTGTGGTGGAAAAGCACCGTGTGCGTAAGTTTTCGCGGAGTTCTCCCGTTTCCTCCAACTTTTTTTCATTCCACCAATTCATCTCATCATCATCATCCATTCGGCCTGAGCCAAAGTTGCTAAAAGGCCTTAAAATAAAATCAAAATTCAACAGTAATACTCTGTTAAAGGAATAATTTACAACATGAATCCTGCTTTATTTCGTTAAGTAAATAAATCATTGAATTAAATTTGAATTCATAAAAAGAAATACTTGGACGTTTTAGTATAATTAGATTATTTCTCTGTAAACAACAATTTACAGAGTATTTTGTTTTCCTCTTTAATCTTTATTAAATGAAAAGAAAGACAACTTTAAATACTCAAGGTCACCCATTTGGAACAGAAACATGTCAAAGCTTATTTTGACCTCCAGCGGAAGTTTGGTGCTTAACATTAAACAGAAAAATAAAATTCAATTTTTATTTGTTGTCAAACTGAGGATCCACTTCGATAAGATAATATGAATTTTATGGGAGGTGTCAGCACTTTGCACTTTGAGAAGAATTGAATGGAGCCATTTCGGATATAAATTCAGTCAAAATAATTAAACTATTCAGTCAAAATAATTGCTACTTAATTTACGAAATTCAAATATAGGCTTTGGAAATGATTATGATATCAAAGGAGGATTTTCCTTAACTACGCCGTTTTCTTTTTAAGTCATTTTAAATTAAAATAAAAAAAAAAAGGCGAGGATAATTCAACTGATTATTAATGTGATAAACACGAACATAAAAATAATTACGAAACTTCGGTTATTTTTAAAATTAATTCTGTTTTTTTTTCTTTTTTTTTCTTTAATGATGAATTAAATTATTCTTATTTATTTAAAATTCCTTTGTTGGAAGGGGAAAAAAAATCTGTAGTCAAAAAAGTAAACTTCGTATATTTAAGTTTATTATTGATCAGATTTGCAATGAGACGGTAATATCTTTTACACAACGATCTATGAAGCTCTTAGGATAACGTGAGAAGATTCTGCGAGACATGCGCACACACGCATTCCTTTGATCTTGGAGTAAATTTTTCTTGCAAAGGATATAATTACTGGAATATGGAATATTGTTTTTTTTTATTTGTTGTTTTAAGTGATAAACGTATGAATTAATTTATTCTGAAGTAGTATGTTTGAGAGATATGTGCAGAAATGTTAAATAAAATTAACAGGTAAAAATAGTTTTCAGAGATTAAGAAATCGAGATGCTAGAAATAAAGAGGAAATCCGATGAAGCAATTGAAAGAGGGGAGAATAAGAAACGTATTACGTATTACCCTAGTTTGTCGAACGCAGTCACTACTATCTGCATAATGAGTCTTGAACGGTTTCCGCTTCTGACTCGATAACTGTTATTAGTGAGTACAGTGCTTTCTCTAAATTTAGAAATAATAAATAAATAGATCCTTGTTTGTTATGCTGTTCAAGGCTTTTTGACTTGTGTACATTGGTAATAACATTTCTGAAGAAGTGAATGTTGATTAAGTTTTCCCAAATTTACTAGTCTGTTATCAGAAAGTTCCTAGAATACAAATTGAATATGGCCTTTACGCATCATACCGAGGTAGGATACGAGAAAGGAAAGGTAAAAAAGACGGCCAGAGTCTAGTTTGAAGGCACTATCCGTGCATTAGCTTGGTGAAGAAAAATTCTGGAAGAAATGTGAGTCAGAATGAAAACCTTTCAATGCCAAAACCTTTCAAATGAAAAGCCAACGCTCTTCCAACTTATCTGGTTTAAGCCATCGGGTGTATAAAATGTAAACTAAATATGTTCATTTGAAGCAATATTTTATAGCACTAATCTTGTTTTATGTACTTTCTATTTCTTTTTTCTGTCAAATATATTAATTAAAGTGCAGATTCGTACATAAGCGAGACATGTTTTCTCTTTAGTGAGGTGACTCGATTTATTGCAAAAGTAAAGTTAAAATTACAACTATTTTTTTTCGGATCTTACTCCAATGAAGCCTTCACTTTTAGATACAGGTATTGGACAAAATAATGAAAACACTTGTCGAAACTGGGATATATTGTAACTGTGTTTGGTAACACTGAGCACTGCGTGAACCAACCGTCTCTTTTTTTGTTGTAGGTAGTATGTACTGTGCACTTACAGTAGAGAGAGGCAGTGTGGTTGTGGACGTTGTGCAGGTGTAGTGAAAAACCAGTATGTCCGACTTGACGTAGTTTCAAAGGAGTCTAATTGTCGGTACCCCTATAATAACAGACAAGAATGCTCAAAGGAGAAGTGCATGGTGCAGTGCCCACAAAAACTGGATGTTGGAGGAATGGTAACGTGTCGTGTGGTCGGACGATGCGCCCTTTACCCTCTTCCCCACCACTCGACGCGTGTTTGTCTGGCGAAACCCTGTGAAGCATACGATGTGGAGTGTCTCCGCCCGATGACCTAGTATTCATTGGTTATATCATGGTATTCGGCAGTCCCTCTGTGTACAAAGTCATCAGCAGTGTACATAGAACTCTTGAATAACCAGGTTGACCCAATGGTGTAAACTCTATTTCCAGACGGGAATGCCATATCCCAGGATGATAATGATCCCATTCACACCACTGGTCTTATTCGAGAGTGTTTGCTTGAGCATGCTGATCTGGTTCAACATCTTCCGTGGTCCGCGCAATCCCCAGACCTGAATGTCATAGAGCCTCTGTGGTCTATTTTCGAAACCAGGGTTCGGCGTCGATTTCCACCTCCTGCGTTTCTACCTGAGCTGGAAGCTATGCTGCATGAAGAATGGCTTCAAATTCCACTCACTTCCATTCAGGACTTGTATCGGTATTTTCCGGCCAGAATTCAAGCTGTATTGCGTGCTAAAGGTGGACAAACACCGTATTGATACAAAATGTTCGACTTTCATAAATGTTTCCATTATTTTGTTCAATACCTGTATATGACAGTTATCTTATATTCGTCTACGTTACTTGTATCCCTTTGCTTCTGGACTCATCATATATAAAACAACTTGAGATAAGTGCATTAATCGAAAACAATTTATTCTGAAAACGCCCTAATTTTATTAACTAGATAAATTTTAAATTACTTTTCCAATTCAAATTTTCTCCGATTAAACACAATAATGTACTGTCATTTAATAAAAAATAAAATATATTTATACTACTTGCTAAGCTGTTTTAAAATTGCTATAATTCTGAAGTACTTTTAGATTATAAAAAATATAGAGCAGAAATAAACTCAATAATAATAATAACTTTTTAAAGGTATGTTTTTCTTAAACAATTCGTACTAAAAATTATTGTGTTTATGCATGACTAAAAAGAAACGCTCTCATATATAGTCACTTTATAAATTCTTGAATTGGTGCACCCCATGCTTTTCTTTTTAGTTGTGCATAAACAAAATTATTTTTTTACTTTTTAGTACGAATTGTTTAAGAAATGCATACCTTTAAATCTTTTAAGTTTTTTCGGTGTTCGGATACTTTTTCTCAAGCTAATGTTTTGCGACCCAAATCCTAAAATTTTCTGCAACCAGTCAAACGCCACATCGTTGCAGACTAATATTTATTTTAGGATAAACAAGTCCATATTAAAAATAAAATAAAATATGCTTTCAAATATATATAAATATAAGAAAGTAACAATGGAATATTGTATTATCATTCGACTTACGTCGCTGTGCACAATTTTATCATTGTATGACGTCGGGAAATGAGTTAAATTAGCATTGCAAGATTTGAGGACACCACGAATTTTTGTGAACTAAAGAAAAGAATGTAAAAACGGATTTGATAGAAAATAGAATACAGCTGAGTGAAAGATGTATCGGGTGAGAGATTCATTTTCAGTATTTTAGCAATATTGCGTATTTTATTTTCACTCATCAGTTTTAGAAGACAAAAGCAGACATGTTATTCTTAATTTAAGATAGCTTTTTTCCCTATTGTTTAATTTTTAACATAAATTTCTGCACAAGGAACCTATTATAGACTAAACCCGTAGTTAAGACCAATGATTGACTACTGAATAAGCTTACGATTAGCCCGTTAGCTTTCTGTACGCGTCGTACCGATGTGTGTGTGTGTGTCCATTAAAGGAAGTGTCTCGGAGACAACTTTAGCAAAAAACTGTAAATCCCGTCCGCAGAAACTGAAAGTGTTTTCAGCACAGCAATCACAAAAAGTGACAATTTAGAAAACGGAGAGACTTTGCGTCACTAGACGAGCGGCAGAGAAAGAAAACTGGAGTCAGAGCCTAGATTCTGCGTACCACTCTGATATTTGCCTGATAGGACTGAAGAAAACTCTAGGGAAGCTCAAATATGAGAACCATAATAAAACCATAATAGCAAATCTTAATTCCAACAACTTTAACCTGCACCTCTTCTTTAGTGATGATCCAAAATCAAGTAACTTTCGCTAATAGACCCTGAGATATTCAATTTGTAAGGGAAAATTTAAACTTACTTATTTGAATTTACTTTGAAAAGGAATAAATAAAGGTAGAATAAAGTAATTACGAAGAGTTTTTCTGCCTTCGTTGAATTATCATTATTATTAGTATCCCGCCCTGAAAAAAACACGAAACTCTTTATTTCTGAGAGACAGAAATCAATAATTCATTGGGGGAAGGAAAATCATTTCAATATTCCTTATGAGTCGTTCTTCTCTCTTTTTTTTATTGTTGTTTAGATTAGCTTAAATTTCTACCTCCTCTCTGTATGTCTAATTTTCGCTGTTTGTCCGTACATCGGAGAAGAAAGGAAAGTCATCTCGATTTTTACTCTCGTATCATTCCAGCAACCGCTAGTGTGGCTCAGAGCCTGGATCGTTGTTTCGAAGCCTGGATAATCTGATTTCGAAGCTACCACGGTCATAGATTTTATAAATATTTCATTGCTAGCATAGTATTATGTTTTAAGGGCATCTTCAGGCTATTTTAATGCTAGATTATTGTTTTTTTTTTTGTAAATTAAAAAAATATTTACTAAAGTTACCAATGCATATTTTAATTGTTTTACTCGTATAATGATTTATTTTTGTGATAATATGATTGTTTTTTTTCTAAACTTGTTAAGATAATAAACAATTCCTGTTAACTTCAGAATATTGGGTTTTAGTTATAAACCAGAAAAGATTTCCTGCTTCAAACCAATTTTACACACAGGTTCTCTGAAAATATTTGGGTGAAATAAACCTACGGCATCAAAAGATATACGTATCAAATCTTCATCAAATTTGCCGCAAAAAATAAGGATTAGTAAAAGCCTCTGACTTTCCCATTAATAGTTCCGTGGCTGATTTACGGAAATATTTGTTTTCCAAAAATTTCAGTCACAATTTAATTTTCCAGTTTCCAGAAAGAATATATTCCTACAGTTAAAAAATAAACACACACACACACATATATTTTAATCCTCATAATATTGAATAATGTTTTGACTACTTCCGTCTTGTAACTTTACATTTTGTAAAACTAAAAACCACGGAGTTTTTTATTGCATGAATCTATTTTTGTGATAGATTTTACTTAGTTACCCGAAAATCTGAAATAAAGCAAAAATATAATTTTTATTCGTTACTATGGTGAAGGATTTATAAAACATTTTCAGCTTCTTATATCTTCTCTTTTAATGTTGATTAGTGGAGTTTAAATACGTTAAACACTTTTCTTTATTTCTTTATAAGAAATGCGAAACCCAAACTTTTTATTTCTTTTTACAATTTTTCGAATTATTTAAAAAAAATCCGTATAATGATAAAACACTATAGATATTTTTCAGAAACACATACGATATAACACATTATATCCCGAACAACATTTTTTTTCCTAGGTAGAAATAGTTCAATATCACTTATAACTATAACTTACAAAATTTCGTAATTTTGTAAAACATTGGTAATACGTAATATTGAAATATGGTCACTAATATTTCTGTTGTTTTAGTGTATTTCTGTTGTACTTCAGGTTGCTAGAATTTTAAACTAGAATTTTACGTATCGAATTCCTACCCGTTTGGTTATATCTGGTTTCGCTCAAATGTCTGAAACATTTTTTTTTATCAAAATACCATTCTGATATTGATTTTCAGCTCCGTGGATATTCCCGTTTTACCTATTCCCATTTGAGGGAAATATTAGACTATTGTTGGAGAATATATTTGGATTCTTTTCGACTTCGAACACTATCATTTTCTCCCGCTTTTCACTTTACTTTCTGATTTAAAAAAATATATATTTTGTAAGACTACACATTTTAATTAAAATTTAACAATTTGTGGATTTGCATGCGAAGTTTTTACTGATCGTATAAGAGCAATAGTTTCCTTTCTAAGTGACCCCCAAGATTTATGTTATCGTCTGTTAGTAGTTCAAATGATGTACTGTCTGTAAAATTTGACAGCATTGGCAACTACATTGCTTTTCTTTGTATGTAAATTGTATATTGAGCACATCATTGCAACTGTCTCTCCTTTAAACGTGTCACACATACATTCTTGGGGTTTATCATACTAAAAGACGGAAATATAGCAACGGTTGTGCTGCCATTACGAAACCCACTAGTGACGTTCTTGGTTTTGAGTATCTTGTACTCATTGGCACTTATCGTTAACTAAAATACATTTTGTAACCAATGTAAGGTTACGATATTTTGTCATTTATGTAAAAGTTGGAGAGACAAGTGAAAAAAAAAAAGAAGTTCGTGACATTACATGGATCTATAGCATTACTTAAATAGAATATAACATTATTTAAACTTTGTAAAAGTTAGATATTTCTATCGTTATGAATCTCGTAATGGATTATCGTGATTTAATGTTTGGTGGTAGCTATAAGTAATGGTTTTAAGCACAAATTAATAACTGCTATTGTGATAATATATGTGATGTTTTTGCTGACTTCATTTTGTTTTCTTAACCTAACCTAATGTGCTAATCATTTTGAAAAAAAATATTATTTCCTTATATTATAATGTGAGCCCATTTTGAAGGCCTAATATGTATTTTAAAACATTCTTAAACGTGAAATATTTAGCAAAAAAATTAAAAGTCCATAATACAATTAAATAACTTTTTCCCAATGTAGGGTTTTAGCGAAACAAGAATGTATAAAAATGGGAATTTCTGTTTGGTAGCAAATAAATGGTATTTTGATATAAATTGCTTGTAGATCTTTGAGACAAGCAAAGAGACATCTGTGATTTTCTTTTCGAAATAATTATGAAGTACTAATATTAGATTCTTATCAATGTGCTCCTCTACATCGCAATATTCTCCATTAAAGACAATCTTCGTAATTCTCAATTGATATTTTGAAGTGTTTAAATCCGCAATTATTTTTTTACAAAATATTTGTGATATGTAGTCAGGTTCTTTCTTGTATGAATCGCAATTCTAAGTAACTGCTAATGTGAAAATATAACCCGGATTTCCCCAAGGACAGAAAACAAACTCATCTCTTTACGGGATACGTTGAACTTGAAAATAAATAAGATTTTACATTAACGCGGATGCATTCTCTTATAAGCGTGTTCGGTGACTCTCAACGCAACACCTCACCACTGATGTCGTCGATTGCTCTTCTAATGATATGTTATAACTTAATGTGTGAATGTGTATCACTTGCATAAGTAGAAATCCGCAGGTGATATGTCTGGTGAGCGGAACGTCCGTATCTTGACTTCTTGTCCGCCACTGAACTCGGGTGCAACCTCGCAGTATGGCCAACACTATTAAGTGCATACTTTTAGGCAAAAATGTTTTATGGCATTTTACATGAGAAGTAAATATTACTACAGAAGTTATTATTTGCTATTTTTCATCGTATGTTTATCAAGTAGGAAAACATGGCAACGTCTTTACATAGCTGAAACAAACAGATATCAGGCACGTAGTAAGGAATTGCACTGACCATTCATTATATTCTGAACGTGACAAGTGAAGTACTACGTATGTAATATTTGTCCAGAGGACCACCAGTGAGAAACAACAGTATTTTATGCACCATAGTATTATAAAAGAGGGTACAGTTCCGAAGGTAGTGGTCACTTTTTGCAAAATTTACAGGAGGGATGAGATGTTTGTGTGACTTGGAAACATAAGATTAGCGTTAAAAAAAGTGAAAGCGAGACGTAAGTGTGGTTGTCAGCGATAACTGTTGCTGTGCGAGAAGTGAAAACTATATTTTTGCGGCTTAGGACGAAGGGTGCGTGAGAGTGGTATGCATCACGTATAATTAAAAAAAAAAAATTTCAACCTGACTTTAGCTAATTCCTTTTCGCTCGCTATCGCTCTCTCGAGATACTGTCGTTGGTTTTGTGGGAAAATACGTGTCATCCATAATATAAAGTCTCACAATTAGTATTCTTCGGCATGTTTCTGTCTCTTGATCAACTAAAGTGAGTATTTAACGAAATAATAATAAAATATGGATTTTCTTAACATTTTTTTGGATTGTTGCTTGTCGTGTAACCGGAAATAAATTTAAAAAAACTAATAAGAATTAAAAAAGAGTTTTTAATAAAGTAGTATTAACTCGATGTTCGAGTGACCACCAACTACGAAACTGTAACCGAAAAGATGACTTATCTATTACAGCCATTAACACACAATTTACACTTGATTGAACATTAGTCTGGATTTTGAAAAAGGAATTTGAACGTATGAGTGTCACGACAAAGCATTTTTCTATCTCCTTTCCGCTTTAATCTTTTAATAATACTTCAACATTTTTCTTGTATCTTGTATTTTCTAAATTCTTCTCTGTAAGTAGTAAATATAACACAGCTAGAATTTTTTACAGTGAAGTCAAGTTTGTAAATCCCACAGTAGATGGCTCTGTTGGAAATTACCAGAGGAGCAAGACCTAATGTAATTGTAATATCATTTACAGTAGGGTCCTGCTAATCCGAAAACCCGGATAAATCAAACACAGCCCAGGGAAAATATGCCAAATTATTTTTAACTTTAACTTAAGAGGGGGGAAAGAAAATATTTTTTTTTATGTAAAAACGCGTATTTTATATACAACAACAACGTACAAGAAAATGAACTCAATGTACAGACGTACAGGGTACAATTTTAATTAAATACTGTAATTAAAGTACGCTACTGTTTATTATAAAAAAGCTCAAGGACATAGGTCTACTAAAAAGTGTAGGTCCGGATATTTCGAACTTTTGCTAATCCGAACAGGGTACAGCCCCAATTCGTTCGGATTAGTGGGACTCTAATGTATATTAGTTTTCTGCTACGCCTACTATGAATATTTTCTTAGGAGAACGTGAAATAAGTGGAAAAAGAATGAAAAAAGTATATATAAAAAGATTCGAATTCATAAACACTCATTCATTAATAACCGAGAAGATGGAATAAATTAAATGAGATTCCGTTAACCAATAATAATCAGAAAAAATGCGTGAATACTGGATGAGTTAGTATAAAACAAATTAAGCAATGTTATCCGTCAACCTGAACAAACAAAACATAACTTCTAATAATGCTTCTCAGCTCAAAACCATACAAACTAGGTACGCGTAAACCACCAAATCATCACAGATTAGGGCGATACAAAACGCAGGAAACATGCGGCAGAGAGCAAGCGTTAGGAGAATCAAAGTGAGATAAAGAACCGCGACAGGAGAAAGGCTGAAATAGGGGAAAATGCGATTAAAAGGAGATAATCGCTACACGGAAAAGGCGTGAAATACAAAATAAAATGGAATAGAAAACAAAACGTGGAACGGAAAAATCACGGCAGAAATGGAATGCGCTAAGATAGGAAGAACTAAGAACAGAAAAATCGGGTCTTTCCAAGCGTTGCCTTTTCATATTTCCTTTTCTTTTTTTTTCTTTTGTTTTACATTCTGCTTATTCTAAGTGATCCAACTAGCAGATAGTCGGTCACCAAAATTTTCCAAGAAGGTACTTTTTTCCGATTTTAACGGGAATGTGCAGTTTTCGAGTTTCGTAACAAATCAAATTTTACGTAACGTCAGACATGTTGGCAGATTGATATGAAGTACGCGACATATTTAAATAAACACTCTATACTAAACTTTCTTAAACTTTGGGGCGTGTTTTTTTAAGAGACCCGACAAAACGGCCTTCTTGCAATATCTGTTCACATGAAATATAGATTTAACAATTGTAATAATAGAACACAAAGGGGCCATTTACTTTGAGGAATCATTTTTTAATTCAAGGCAGAACTTTTCATTAACTCCTGCATTAAGTGCCCAA
>JAGDQP010000612.1:1879-31335 GCA_022664845.1 Lepisma saccharinum | reverse complement strand
ATATATATATATATATATATATATATATATATATATATATATATATAGAGAGAGAGAGAGAGAGAGAGAGAGAGAGAGAGAGGGAGAATGCTTCTAGCTACTTACGTTTTATACGACAACCAAGCAGTTCACCAAGCACCAACAATCAGAAGACAATAACTCGTAACAGTTTGAACTACAAAAGACTGTTAATTAGCGCGAAATTCCAGGTGCCAATTCGAATACAGAACTCAATCGTCGTGTCACGGAATATAAGAAACGAATAGAACGTTTGATTGAGAGAAGGAGTAATGCGGGTGGTAGTGCGGAGGGGAAGAAACAAAAAGCGAAAAAAAAATATGTCCTCCTCCCAATTCCTCCCGCCACCCCCCACTCTCCCTCTTCCTTTTTCATCTACATGGTCACTTTATCAAACTCTTGCATGCATACACGTATATGTGTAGTATACGTATGCAAAATACAGTACAATATGAAACTGTGAATTATTGAATGTTGACGCATTGTTGCGCGCAATTCAAGTTTGTTAAAGTAGCGGAAGGAGTGGTAGGGAAAATGACGGGAACGAAATACTGACATCCAAAGAGGACAATGGAACGCCTAATAAGTCTCACAGTATGACTCAAATTTTCCGTACATAACATTCTTCTCTCCTTTTTAATTTTGTTTTTATTTCTAATTGTTTCTCATGGATTGGCACAGTATATTGTATCATGATATTTTAGAACTATTTTTATCTGCTCTATAATTCGGTATAAAACTTTATATTAATAGTCTCATCTATTTTCCTTTAACAATAAAGCTATTCAAAAATATTCGTTACTTTATAGAACAAAATGCGCTGTAAAAATTGAATAGCTAAGCTTCAAATGGAGTTTGTTACAGCGTAAAAAGTACCTGAAAATCCGAGAACTTCTTCGCCTCCAAATCCATCCGACACCCAACCTGACGTAAACGAGCGAGTGTGGCACGATTATTTGTGTCGAATTGTGTAGTAAAAAAAAAGGAATGTTTCCTTGTGTTGTTTAATATGAAGCTACTGGATTTGTGGTGATATTCATGTTTTACAGCGAAACTTTTTTTTCCCCCAGTCTGTGTTATTAAAAAAGAATCAAATTTTCATAATTGTAAGTGTCTCATTCAACAATGGTCCAAGTGGCAATTTTTTTAAATATCTTGTATCGTACAAAATTAATGAATGGCTAATCCTTTGACCTAAGCTCTGAAATACTGAATCTTCGTAACTTTGGACTTCGTGTCTTTACTTTTTCTTAAAAGGACACTAGTCACAGCACTGAATCATTCAATTTCACTTTAAAAATCACTAAAGTACTGTAATTTCAGCAGTATTTTGTTATTATAAAAACAACGTATAAAACCAGCAAGTTCGAAATCTACAAGGCCTTAACTACATTTTCTGAAATTAAGAAACTAATTAGCATTTTTCGTGTCTATTTTTTGTACATTGTGGGTCTAAATATTCGCTTTATAGGTACCAATTGATTCACAGCTTTGAGAATGTAACAGATGCTGTTCTCAATTACAGTAAAGCAGAAAACACTGGCTTACAACCAAGGTTTGTTAAAATCATCCTTTATAATAGTTTGAAAAATCTATATTGTCATGAATGTATGGATGTGTTATTCCGTACTATAACATGTTGATAAAGCTGTGTTGATAATGAAAGTTGGAACAGGGCTTATGTTGAGCACTCTAATGTTTCTTTCAGAGAAACCGCTCCAGAGGGTATTTTTTTTTATTTCTCCGAAGGGGTGGGGGCAGGAAGTATAATACTAATTCTATAAGTCATTAGTATTCTACTTCTTTAGAATTTTGGGATTTAATTTTCTTGTTCTGGGAGGGTAATATCCGCCCTGCACTCCCTGAAGTCACAATGGTCCTGAGGTCACAACAATTTATGTTTGTTGTGGGGCCTAAAATGCATAAAATTATTGAGCCTTCCTGCCATATATTCACTTTCACATTATTTTTGTATTTTCATATGTCTAATGGCTACGTTTTTGAGATAAGACAACTGAAAATATGTTCAATTGTACTATATTGTAAATTATATGGGAGTACTGTTGCTCTTAATATACGTTTGTCGTTTCCACTGCTGGATGAAGGCTTCCTCCTTTTCTTTCCACATATCTGGTCTGCTGTTATCCTCAACCATGTACCTTCTAAAAAAAACGCTTGATATCATCTACCCATCTTGCATTTGGACGTCGTCTCGGTCGTTCCTTTTGTCGTCTCTGGGAATCCAATGTAGTACTTTCGTCGTCCAGCTTCCATCTGTTCGTCCAGCTATGTGAATGGCCCATCTCCGCTAGGTCTTTTTTGTTATATCTTCTAGGCTTGTTTGTGCGCGAATTTATTCATTTGTTTTCTTGTTCCTCCTAGTTATTCCTAACATGCATCTCTCCATTGCTCTTTGTGTGACTTATTCTTTGAGTCGTTTGCCCATTCAATGTCCAACTTTCACAGCCGTTCATCATCACAGGTAAGACACATTGGTAGTTTGCTTTTGAAAATAAAGTGTACCCTTCCAAACGAGCTCCACGCCATTTTACGTCTATTTATTTCATCACTCACCTTGTCATTCGATGTTTTGAGCTCTTCTAAGTAGACATACTCATAAACTATGCCTATTTTCTCTTTGAATCTTTATTTCCTTCTTTTCAGGATGTTGATTGTGCATAACTTTTGTTTGACTTAAATTCATTTCAAGGCCTATTTTTGAACTCTCAATACACAGATTTTCCATTCTGGTTTACAGTTATTCTCCATTTAAGGAAAACATTATTATAATTATCCTCAGCGAATCGTAGATGATGAAGGTAATCGCCATTAATTTTTATTCCAACCTCATCCCAGTTTAAATTTTGGAACACTCTCTCCACGACCGCTGAAAATAATTTTGGAGAAATTGAATCTCTTTGTCTTATCCTTTTCCAACTTTAAATTTTTCACTTTCTTGATGTAGTCTAATGACATGTGGCATTCGAGTAAATGTTTCCCAGTGACTTGATGTATGCATTCGATGCTTTGATGTTCAAGTGATACCAAGAAAACAGAGAACCGAACCGATTCTCAAAATCTATCAATCCCAGACATAGTGGAAGTTCATATTCATTAGTCCTTTCAATAACCTCATCCAATGCTTGTATGAGGTCCATTGTGCTAAATCTACGACGAAATCCGGCTTGTTCCCTTCCCTGGTTAAAATCTAAGTCTCGTTCAATACGATCCAAATTAACTTTGATGAACATTTTGTATAGAACTGATAGTAGACTTATTGATCTGTAGTTTTCGATGCGTGCTTTGTCTCCTTTCTTGTACAATAAAATAATAATAATATTATTTAAACTTGGTGGTATTTCTCTCTTCCTCAGGCACATTGAGAACAACTCTTTCATCTTTCCTCCTCCCCATTTAAACATATCTGCTATGAGTCCATCTTCTTCTGGCGATTTTTCGTTCTTCATCCCTCGAAGTACTTTATCCAATTCTTCTTTCATTACGTCTGGGAGCTCTATATCATTTTCTTCTGAATCTTCTTTTACTAGCTCTTCTTCGGAGTAATACAATTCTCTGTAGAAATTTTCAAATATTTTTATAATTTCTTTCTTATTTCTGGTTTGCTTTTTCCCTAACACGAGCTGGTATTTGGTTTTCTTCAGGCTCTTGTTCTCCTCGGTTGTATTTCTAACAAGATTTTCGTTATATCTTCGTACATCCTCTCTTATTTTCTTCCTTACGGTTTTATTTAGTTCTATGTACTGAATTCTCCTTATGTAATTTTAATCATCTTTTTATTCCCTTCATTTCTTCATCAAGAGATGAGATTTTGCTCTCTTTTTTCTTTTTGATGCCTGCTATTTCCTTTGCCGTTTCCCTTATTATCTAAGTCACTATTTTATTTCTACTATTAATATCATCTTTGTCTTCTAACTCTTCCAAGGCGCTGAATCTGTTGCTCAGTTCTATCTTGAATATCTGTCTGTTTTTCCCTAGATTTTCCAGATCTAAAAGTGGCGTTTTACCTCTGATAAGTTTCTTCCTCTTAAGTCTAGTATTTAGTTTCAGCTTACATCTCACCATTCTATGATCAGTTGAGATTTTGAAACTGTTCAGAACAGACATGTCTTGATGAATTACCCTATTATTCGATAAAACAGTGATTTAATTGTTTATAACAATGCAATAAATCCATTGTTTGCATTTTTAAGTGAGAAATTAATAAATAGTTTAGACTTTGAAATTCAAATTTCGATTATACTAAATAAAGAATATTTATCTTAAACAAAAATCAAAACTTCACGGCCCATTGTTTGAAACGGAATTTATTATTAAACTCGCATATTAGATATGCATATTAAACGCACAACACCACGTTTTGACCACTGCTTTAGCTGTTATCAATTGTATACTGTTAACAAATTCATTTTTACTTTTATTGTTTTTTTTCTTTTAATATTTGATTTTCTATTGTTGCCAAACCATATTTATTTATTGTTGAGAACACTATTTTTCCTTTTATCTTTAATTCTATATATAGTTTTTACGTTTTTCCATTCTTGGGTTAAACCTTCACATTCATTTTCATTAACATTATTCGAATTATATCAAATGAAATATCATTCTCGAATCAATCTTTCTGTTTGATTTTTACTCCTCTAAGAAGCCTAATGTTATTGTCACCCATATAATGAGCTTCATCAAATTATATGTGTAGCAATTTCTGATTTAATTTCTATATTACATTCTTATCTTTAGTTCGTAATGGTTTGTGGTGTCCTCAAATCTTGCAACGTTAATTTAGCTCATTTCTCGACGTCATTCAATGATAAAATTTTGCACAGCGATGTAAATACGATGACAATACAATATTCTATTGTTACTTTAATATATTTCTATATACTTCTATATTTTAAAAGTATATTTAATTATTTTTTATAGATATATTACGCATAAATATACTAACCTGCAACGATTTGGCGTTTGATTAATTGCAGAACACTTTAGGATTTGGGTAAAAATAATTAAAAAACATTTTTAAAGACATACCTTTCTTAAACAATTTGTACTAGAAAGTAAAAATAATTTTGTTTATGCATGAATAGAAAGAAAAGCATGGGGCGCGACAATAGAATAATTTATAAAGTGACTGTATATGAGAGCGAGTCCCATGCATTTCTTTTTAGTCATGCATAAACAAAATTATTTTCTACTTTTTAGTACGAATTATTTAAGAAAGTATGTCTTTAGAAATGTTCTTGTATTATTATTTTATTTTTAATATAGCTACCTTAAATGTTCTATGTATCTTTTCGTTATGTGTCTTTTGTTTTGGTCTATATACGTACGTTTTATGGCAGATGGGTATCAATTCCAAATATACCGAAAATTCCCAATAAAATTAGAAGAATTTTTCAAAGAATTTAAGATTCAAGTATCAACAAAGCCAGGTAAAAAATTAGGAAGCTCGCCGTCTAGGTTCAATAAATATTTTACAGATCCGTTGCTTAATTCAGGAATATTACGAAATCAAATGTAACTGCCCAAAAAAACGTATATAGGACAGTCGTCGTGACTCAGACGGTAGCGTGTCTGACTAAGAATCGGGCGGTCCGGGTTCAAATCTCGGCCAGGACACTGTATACTTTTTTCGCTCTGTTCACATGCCACTCTGACTAATTTTAGGTAATCGGGACAATTTTTTTTTTCAGTGGTGATTACCAAAAACATTTGATCCGCTGTAAATGAACCAAATTGTTAGTTTACATTACCAAACCATTCCTTCTGTGTAGAACTTCCCTATGTATGCAGCAATGGTAAAAATTTACTAACATTATGATTTCATTGTTTTAACTTTCGTCCAGAAACGAGAAGAGTGACTAGTTGTAGCGTCTTTGCCCACACCGTAAATCTATTTTAAAATTATGTTGATTGAAATATAAAAAACATGCACTTTTTGACACCTTGTACGCAATATTGTAACCTCGAACTTGGGACCCTGGAGTTAAAAAGAGCAGCTATTTTTTGTATAGATTTTCTCAGAAAATTTTTAAGATAAGTTTCGATGGAAATGTGCAGCCGCGAAGCAGAAATCATTTCATTCCTCCTTCATTTTCTTTCTTTCCTCGTTTTTAACAAGAAATATGATATATTATGTTCCTGCCTCTGCGAACCCCTGAGGACGTCGCGGTACCCCGGGGATCCGCGGATCACATCTTAAAAGCCCGTGTCTTTACATATATTTTACAATTGTTACAGGCATTATGGCCTATTAGAGTACCTCGTTCATACTCCCTCTGCTACTATTTGTTATATTCCTGTTCAGCCGTTCCTGCTGTTGAACGGAGGACATTTTACTAATTATTTTATGTTACGAAAACAGTTTATGGGGTAAAGATATTTATGTAGACTTTAATTACTCGAAGCTTGGAAGTTTTATTGATTGATCCTGTGTTAGAATAGAGATATGAAGAAGACTGATTCGTGATTTTACAGAAGTGAGACACCTCAAGAGTATCATAATGACGTTTACTTTGTTCGGTTCGACGACATTTCTCAAACAAACTGGCTGCCACTTTCCAAGACATACTTTCAACTGGTTGTATGGTTGTCTGGTCTTCTATACCAGATCGATATTGGCCGATATCAATAACGCATGATTTACGATTTCGATCGATGTTGTTATCCAATATCGAGTGACAAACGCTCTTGCCTATATCAATAACTCATGTTTTCTGATCCAGTAACAACCTCTGTGATGAATACGTTAATGCCACAAATTTCAGATCAGCATTGCGCGTTGGGAAGAGGAAGCGCGTGGGTTTGAACTCCGCTGCCAAACAGGGTGACTGAAAATGTCCAGAGCTTCTATCAATTTCAAAATTCGAATGTTGAGTTGGTACCGTAACTAAAACCCTGCCCGCTAACTTCAATTCAGGCACGATGTTTGGAAGCGGGGTTCAAACCCACGTGCTTCCTCTTCTCAACGCGCAATGCTGATCTGAAATTTGTGGTATTAACGTATTCATCACAGGGGTTGGATATATTGGTTCACAAAACATGAGATAGAAAGTTTAAATTTATGATAGTGATATTTCCAGGAGTTCTTTGTTAATAATGAGGACAGTTGGAGCGCTCATAAGGTTAAATAGAGTATGTAGAATATTTCCTTACCTACCAAGTTTCACTTTATATATTTGAGAGTTGCAAAATTTGCCGCAAAGTTTTCAAAGAAACTACTAAATGATCACATAGTAAACAGAATCTAAAGACCATTGACATGATGTGTTACTTGACCCATGTTTTAGACCTATTATTTAAGAAAATTTCACTTTGTGCCACTAGACCACAATAAAATGGGACAGCATGCAATGCTTGACCACGATGGAACATTCTTCCTTAAATTAAAAGAGGCGTATGTCGGAATTAATTCTTGGAAATCAATTGGTTACGAAATTAAAGGGATGGAAGTTTCCTTTGGGCCACTCTGTATTTATATAATATTCGCATTTGGCAGGGATCATATCAATTAATTAACACGTCAACTTCATCAATAACTTTAATGTAACATTTAAAGTATCTTCAGCGGAACCTTTTATATAAAAGTGAATGGAAAATGTATAACTTCAATACTTATTGCCTACCCTTCAGGCGTTCAGAACAAAATTTTGAAGTCCTGTAACTCGTGTTCCGTGAATTTCCGAAACACAGTACTACAGGAGTGTTCATGTGAACACATCATCAGTGAACTGTGTAAGTTTCATACTGATTTTCGTGTCCCACCAGAGACAGTTTCCTTGTTAGTGCTCCAAGCGGCCGCATGTTTCCCTTGCACCGGCTCTGGCTCCAAGATTGGTAAAAAATTTCGAGGGATCCTTAAAAACTGGTTATTATCGCGAAAATTAAAAAAAAAAGCATTGTTAATTGTAAAGGAGGTAGGAATACTGCCCTGGAGAATTAAAGGTCTATAATTACATTTAATGATTTGTCTTGTATCTTCGAAGATTCAATAGCTGAATATTTCAGTTTAGCTTATAGCAAAAATTTCACAAAAATTAATATTTTTTTCAAGGTAAATCTACTATAACAAGAAAACTGATAGGTTTCCTTTTCAGTCAATGGAGTGAGTTAACAGGGATTCAAATTTTGTCTCATCATATAAAATATTGAGTAAAATGAAGGTGAAATATGCAGTGATAATCTGGTTTACTTCAACACAAACTGCTAATAACCAAATGGAAGCAGTTCGGAAATATTTCATCAAGCTTTTGTGAAACAAATTTTTGTTAAATTATTACGTAATATAAAGTATGAATATTGGTATAGTTATTTTCAAGTGAAATCTGTGTTCCACCGATGAAAAATAATAGTTTATTAGTTTATCAACGAATACTAACAAATAAAATTCAATGTAAACTTCCGTTGAAAAATATAGGTATACAAATACACTTCTTACGGACTTAGAAATTATGACTAACGCAGTGCAAGGTATTCAAATAAAGGAATTTTACATAAAATAATCCAAGTTATAATCAGATTATTGGGTTGGTGCAAATGAAATGTCCACCCCAGGTGTGTCATGTCCAAAGGCCAAAAATATGAAAAATACATTACCTAGTAGTTGCAGTCTGCAGGCACACACACTGTTGCCATCGCTCAGCCAACGATTGGATTCGGTAGCGAAAGAAGTCTGGAGTTTACGATGCGAGGAAACTATCATCTGTATGTTGCGCCTTGTGATCATCAGGGAAGGTCTTCCCTGCCAAGAAGATATACCGAAAGAGTGGAAATCAGTGGGAGAGAGATCGGGGTAATACAGCGGGTGAGGAAGTGTTTCATTCTGAAGTTCATGGAGAGTGTGCATCGTGTGGGTGGGCATTGCCATGCAACATGAGTACACCATGTCCGTTGACCATTGTTGGATGCTTGCGGACAATGTTCCGATGCATTTCATGGAGTTTGGCACTGTCAGGATCTGCAGTGATGGTTTCACGTCGCTTGAGAAAGACATGATGAATAGCTCCTACCACAGATCACCATCCCAGCAACAACACCTGCCGTGGATGGAGAGGTGGTTTAGAACACCGTACTGGACGTTGATCACGATCCAACCATTGTCCTCACCGTTTATGATTATCATAGCAGATCCATTTTCATCTGAAGTGACAATCCGATGCAGGAAACCTTCCCACTTATTCCTTACACTCAGAGAACTGCACACCTCCAGACGACAATTCTTGTTGGCCAGTGTCAACTAATATGGAACCCACCGAACACACGGCCCCGTCGACTGACAGTGGTATGGCGTATGCCTAACTCATCTGCAATGGCACGAACACTTTTCCGAGAGCTCGCTTCGACGGTGTTCCTGGGCAGTTCATCCGAACATGATGTTGGTCGGTGCCTAAGGGGCTCATTTTGCGATGTTGTGTCACCGGAACGAAATTTGACAAACCAACGGTTCATTCGCCATTCCTGTTCCAAATGCACTATTAATGTTTTTTGCGCCTTGCTGTGAAGAATGCTCCAGTTTGAATTTATAAAGGAATATAACTCGCAATTGTGGGATCTCCATGGTGCACTTTCATTCTCTCTACTTGAACAACACACTGCCTCGTGACTGGCTGGGTACCCGCCTGTTTGCTGAACGTATACAGAGTTTGTGACGCTAGATGCGTTACCTCAGTCGATCCCTGTGTTGTGTTGCTGAGGTGCTTTTCCTACCAGCCGTCAAAGAGGTAATTTCATTCGCACCAGCCAAATACTAAAGAATTGAGCTAATTTTAATTTCATCTAGCTTTTAACCAGGAAAAATTAGCGATCAGTTTATATCTACGTCTTAACTAGTACAACTTAATTTTATTTATTTTCGAAGATCTTTGCTATTCTTTCAAACTCGCAAAGGCGCCTTTCTTTTACTATCTTCATATATTTTATTGATTATTAATATTTTCTTAGTCTATATACCTTAAATAATCTTATTAAAACATGGCTACAGGTAAAACTGGAAGGTGTAGTATCTAGAAGAGTTTGACAATGTTTGTACAGGAGTACAATGATAACAAAATTATCATCATATTCCTTTCAATATACGTTTTTCTTTCATTGTATTAGCCTGTTATACAGGCATGGTAATTTACCCCTTTTGTAATATTTTTATGTAACATCTATTTTCCATACTCGTATATGAAATTTCATTGGACTCTCGTCAGTGCTGTATAGGCAATAACGCTATTCATAGCACTATAGTAGAGATTATTATTATTATTTTCTCTAGTACACATTCAAGTACGTTCTTTTTTAAAAATTCAGAATGAATTACTGATTGTAATGGAAGCTTCCCCACCAGTATCGACTCTTCCTCTAAATAGTAGGGGAACTGTATCCAAATCTATAATGTGCACACTCTCTGTCTAATCTGGATTTCCAGGACTGAACGGTTTAGCCATAATATCACTTATTAATCTTATTCAATAATAATAAATTCTTATAGAGAAATCAATTGCTGAAAGATGGAGCCGATGAAATTATTCACCCACATGTAAAAAATTGTTGAAAGGTATGCGAAACTTAGAGTTTGCGAATTAGTTTTGAAAGAACAAACACTAAACACTAGTTTAGAAAAATGATAGTACTTCATTACACTTATTTGCAAAGCCAGTCGGCAGTAGGAAAGTTGTTAATTTCAGCTTACAAAAAATGTAAATGAATGTTCTACTTCTAGAGCAAAAAAAAACAAGTACAGGCAGACGAACACAGAATAGTTTAAATAGTTATTAATTGTTGCTTGTTGTTATAGAAGTTGCTTGTCTGAAGGTATTACCAAGTTTGGTTAGTGGTCTATGCAGTGGTCTTGTGTTCAGTTGTACTCTTGGTATTGTAGCAAAAACTTGAACATGAAGAAGTCAAATAAGTTTGTATATATGCATTACAGAAGTTTCATTCACAACACGAAAATAAATATACTATAACTTGCACTTATTATTGCAGATATGTGGTGCTTTTATTAGTTATCTGTGAAGAGAAAACCTTTAATAATAATAATAAAAAAATACCACCAGCGTAAATTCCCAGTAGAGTAATAGTTATTCACAATTGCATCTATTAGATTTTTAAGGGGCCGTATTGTAAAAATATGTTTTTATGTTATGTATGTTATTGTTAATTTTTGTAATTCACTTTGCTTTGAAACCGTTTTCTTTTATTATCATTAAATCAAATACATATCAATGAATACTAAAACATGAATAACTGAATATCACCTCCCCAAGTACATGTTTTTCACTTTGATAGTACATAGAGAAGCGGACTTCATCACTACCGGATTAATCGGGAGGCAAAGATTCCAACCAAATACTTTCTTCTGGATTAGGAAATAGGGGAGAAGCAGGGAGAAAGGGCAGTGTCAACCCCTCTAGGCATCACATTTGCCCCCTTCGACTGATTACGTGTAATCTGTTACTTGTCTTTATCTATTCATTTATAAGTAAGACCCTAGAGCATACATACATACATGGTCTAAGCCTCTAGGTTAAGACACAAGAAAGGAATTTTTACTGACAAATCTTGAAATTAAGATAAAGTGTCGAAACTTTTAAGCTCTTCCGATTTTTAATCAGTCTAGTTTCAAGATTGTGAAAAAAAAAAATGTTATTCAAATAAGTATTACTATATTTCTATAAGTCTAAACACAGCATATTTATATAAGTCTAGAATGACATTTTACTAGAACAAGCAACGACGTAACAAAGAAATAAGGAAAGAATTAGAAAATATACAGTATTTGTCGTTATGTGGTTATCAAGCGGTTCTATTTTTATCGATAACATTGAAAATAAAGTGCTTTTAATTAGACTTCCAGCTATTTATCACTGTCGACCATATCCTTCAGAATTTTTCCTACCGAAAAGCAAATACAGTAGGTAAAAGTGCAATAGAAGTAATTTATTTTACACAAAATTATTTGAAAAATTAAAAGAAAAAAAATAATTCAGAACTCTCGTTAATTTTTCTTTCCACGAAAAATAAACATGTTTCTAATTCAAAATAATGCAATTTTTGGTAACAGCAGAACTGCTTATCAGCATTACTTTGTTTCTTTATTGTTGCTTTAGTTTTTGAAGTTGTAATTCAACAATGGAATGAAAATGAGATAAGGAATACCAGACATTTTTTCCTCTGTCTTGCTTACTGGTAGAACTTCAAACAAATGAATAACGCTCTTGATAGATAACAAACAATTATTGACGGCAATCCACTAATAAGATTCCGATGCATCTTAAACTGTTCCAATAAAGTGAGCAGATAACATAAATACATGACATAAAGCTTAGGGACTTTAACTCAAACCTCTGATGTTAGGTTTTATCAGCCATTGAAGGAAAGAATTTTTTTTAAAAAAAATTCAAACAAAACAGAAGAACGCTTTGTCGTAACTGAAATGTCGAAAGATTCATTAAGCATGTAATTGTTACGATAAATACCAATTGGGAAAACAATACGCAAGCAAAAGAGACAGATATCGGTATCTTATTGACATAAGGGAGGGACAATAGCACGGAGGGCCATCACATATTATTTTCTGAAGGTAGTTAATAATTTTAAGGGGTCGTATACTCACAAAAACAAATGAGCGGAAAGGATAAATCAAAACAACAATGGAAGCAGAAAAATGGGAAATAAAATGCATTGTGATGGACTTTTATGACCATTGACCGACCGCTCTCTGTAGTAGTCAACGAGTTTCGGTCTATCACTGTCCGGTGCCCTCTAGCAAGTAAAGAAAAAAAATAGGAGGCTTTTTAATACCTGTCATTAAGCGAAGCTATTAGCTTTATATGTACGTGATCTTCCTTATGTAATAGAGCATTATGACCGAAGAATGATGACCCGTGCCCAACAGAAAATTATAATATACAGTTAATATTATTTCCCCTTGCGGAAAATTGACTATTTTACTCCGCCAACCTAGATTTCTACTACTTTCAAGATCTAATAGCGAGAATTTACGATTCTGTATGGCAGAAATGGCAGCATATTTCTATCTCAATACTTTTAAGAAAAAAATACAAGTATGTCTCTACCTAGTGAACCCAGAGCTAGACTATATTATAAAAGAAATAAGTGATTACAGTGGATATTTTAGAAGCTTATCGAACTTATCATATAAGTAATCATCAACAAATTTTATATTTCATAATTAACGATAAACCTTAATTTGGTATTATTTTAAAGTATTGCAATTTCCAAAAAAGAGTTATACCTAACATATTCTCAACAAGATGCATAAATATTACCAACACCTTTTGCTGAGTTGTTTTGATATTAAGATAAGAAAAAGAGGTAACACATTGCATACAGAAAGAAAAGAGAAGTCAATTTGGAAGTTAATTAAAGGTACCATAGTTTACGCCATAAAATAGAGGAATCCAGACGGGAAATCATCATTCATTACATATTACATCCAGTAGGATCTTCCCATTACAAAGCCAGGACACTACTACTTGCTTACTTTTCTGTTGTTTTCATTCAGAAGTTTCTCATCTTGGGAACACGCCGAGAAGGAAGGAAATTATTTTTTTTAACACTAATAATAAGATGAAGGTTAATGATCACCCCTCTTTCCTCTCCCACTTCCTTGAAATTGGAAGGAAGCATCAAGAAGGGAACTTGCGTATTTCGGTAGTAGAGGAGTAGCCTTCTTTTTCCCCTTTGTTATACCAATTATTTGGGTTGTGATTCGATTAAGTGAGGACGAGAGAATAGACGAAGCATGGGGGTAGGGGGAGGAAGAGAGAATAGGTAGAAATCAACTATTTCTTTCTTTATTTTTGAAGGGTTTTTCATAAGTTTTTTTTTTAAAGAAATCTTTTTAAGGAAACATTAAAATAGGAAAGGAACTGGAGGGAAAATGTAGCAATAAGAAGAAGAAGAGAAAAAAGAAATGCGGTTTCGAAGACTGATGTTGCTGTTCTTCACACCTGGCCTCTAATGAGTGTGCGGGTCACCACTTCAAAGTGGCCGACACCTTTCACTCCAGCAGAGTTGCCTTCGGAGACTGAAGTGTATGTATATCCTTTTTTTCCCCCTTTACCTTCCTTTTTTCACAGAGGCTCTGAAAGAGGTGTGGGAGGCAGGGAATTTTCACGAGATGACTTTGCCACACCCATGGAATGAACTCCACAGGAAGCCGTGAAGCCAGAGGAGAATCAATTTTAAGAGATGAGGGTTGCTTCCCTCTCTCCCTCTGTCTTTCAGATGCTCAACACAACTGACATTCCATCACACAAATATTTCGTTCTGCATTCTGTATAGGTTATATAACATTAACTATACATTTATCTGTATAGGACTAAGAGAAAAAGAGAGACACACTTATGACTGCTTGTGTGTCTTCACACGGATATTGGAGTCGGGACATTTCTGTTCACAGTCAGGTTAATTTTGCGTGGGTTTCTGCTTAAATGTTTATTATTTATTTACAAATGTATTTATTGGAACACTTCAAAGTCAACGCGTATCAAAGTGATTAAGATTATTTCTTGAATGGTTGCTTTGCTCTTTCAGATGTTTAGAAACACAAATTCTTAAAAACTCAACACCTTTATTAGTGCAATTTGGACTCAGAATCAATCACGTAACTTGCTCAACAACAACAAATGTATCTAAATACACTCAATTATTACATTCGGACTATCATGATCATCTCGATCTTAACAGAGATACTAGGGGAGAGGAAAGGCAGAGTGAGACATTAAAGTTATAATATATTGTATACATGTGTAGCTACAGAGTGTTTATATGTTAAAGTTACGTATGTACATAATTCAGTTAGAAACTTTTGAGACATAAGGTAGTTGATTGACCTGAAAATATATGTGCTTCGGAAGAGTCGTTCACCTTTAAGTAACAACAGCAGGGATCTGAGGCTCACTGATAAGTCGATGGCAAGTTGTGGAACTACCAGATATTATTAGCACTGAACACTTTCGAGCATCTGAAAGCTGTGTATAAATCTGTCGCATTCAATGGTGATGGTGAGTGGCCTATGCTCAAGGAGATTTTCTCTGCATCGTTGCACATTTAGAAACCTAAGACTAGGTACTCCTGATGATATAGGCTAATAGTTATATGTCTGACCTGAGCGAAGGAATACCTTAATTGGACGATGAAAAGTGGTATGTATTGGACACAATATTCCTGTCTTTCACCTTTCCGGCATTCTTTCTTCTTTCCATATTTTTATTATCATTTTATATAGTTCTTCCTTAATTTCTTCTCAAGTGTTTTTAAGCATTTCTGCCGTTATGTTATCTTCGTCTGGGGCTTTGTTGTTCTTCATCTTCTGTAATGCTCTATGGAATTCTTCTCTTGTTGGCTCCGTTTCTAATTCGTCCTCGTCTTTGTATTCTATTCTAATATCTATTTCTTCACCTTCATTCTCGTCATAGAGTTGTTCATGGAAGTATTCATTCCATCTTGTCAATATTTCTTCTGTGTTGCTAATCATGTTGCCATTGCTGTCCTTGCATCCTATTTCTCTCGGTGTATATCCTTTAGTCATTTTCTTCCATGATGTATTGAACTTTCTTGTTTCGTTTGCTCCGCTTAGTTGTTTTACGTGTTCTATAGACCGTTTTAAGAATTCTGTTTTCTTTTGTCTACATGTTCTGTTTGCTGCTCTCCTTAACTCTTTATATCTTTCACTGTTACTTCTAGTCTCTTTTTGAATCATTTTAATCCTGGCTTCATTCTTCTGTTGGATTATAGTTTGGCAGTCTTCATCAAACCACTCATTCTTCTTTTTTTCTGGTTTCCTTTCCAATTACTTCCTCAGTTTCTTCTATGAGATTTTTTCTAATCTGTTCCAGTTGTTGTCGATTGTTTCGTTGCTTCCTAAGTCTTCCGTTTTTCCTAGTTTATCACTTATAACTTGCCTGTACTTTTCTTTGGTATTTGTTATTTTAAAGTTCTCATTTTCCCACTTTATTCTTCTCGTTCCTTTTACCAGTTGTTTCGTTATTCTTTGTCTAAGATTTGCTTATACTAAATAGTGATCTGTGTCGCAGTTAGGTCCTCTATGACTTCGTACGTCAGTGATGGTTGATGAGTGTCTTTTGTCAATCAGAACATGGTCTATTTGGTTTACTGTCGTATGGTCAGGTGATTTCCAGGTTCCTAGGTGGACTCTTTTGTGCGGAAAGCAGGTGCTTTTAATTATCATTCTATTTCTCATTGCAAATTGACTCAGCATTGTCCCGTTCTAGTTGGTCTCTTCGTGTAGTGTGTGTTTACCTGCTACTTGGTCATGAAATTCCTCTCTTACGATTTGAGCATTCATATCTTCGTGTCAAATTTTGGTATTCTCTCGTATTTCTTCTCCAGTGTTTCGTAAAATCCTTCTTTTTTTCTTTCTTCTTTCTCTTCTGTCGGGCTGTGACTAAGGTCATGTTTTGGAATTTACCTTTTATTCTTATTTTGCTTATCCTCTCGTTTACAGGTTCGAATGCTATTTCGTTGTTCCTGATTCTGTTCGACACAATGAATCCTGTTCCATAGTTCCCCGTTTTATCTTCGTTCCCTCCATAGTAACATGTATATGACTTCCTGTCTATTCTTCCTTGTCCTTTCCATCTTGTTTCTTGCAATGCTGCTATATCTATTTTGAAGCCTTGTACTGCTTCTGCAATTCCCTCCATCTTTCCGGGTAGTCTCATTGTTCTAATGTTCCACGTTGCTATCTTCCAGTCATGGTCCTTTTCCGTATTTCTTTGTCTGTTATCCTTCGATCCACCTTTCCGAGGGTGTGTTTTTGGTTTCTGAACTGATGTTGTAACACACCACAACCCAGGAATAAAAATGGGGTCGCCAGGAGCCTAGAGTATCCACGCAACACATCTGACTACACTCTAGCTCCAAACATTTTCTACACCCCAGACGAGCGGTGCAGAAATGTCTTCCAGATTTAAGAATATCTGGGAAAGAGGATTCCAGATTCTTGTGATTGCTGCTAAAAGACAGTAAAGCTGTACGAGGGAGGAAATACCGATAAGGCGACACCTCCAATCTTTTTAATTAGATCGTCGGTTCATACTCTGAAGTACCAGATGGTTCAGATTAGCGATAGTCAAAGAAAGATATGAAAATCTGTACTTGGGAATAATTTCATATGATGATACGCATAACAATTCATGTGTGACTCAAATTGCATCTTTAATCACTTCGAAGTACTTACTACAGGGTGGCAAAAGACCATGTCTTACCTTTACCTTAGTAGGGCCCACACCTGTAGTCTGGAATCGCAATTCCTGAAATAAAAACGACGAACACAACGAACGGCGGTCAAAACCTAAACGTCGTGTCATTATCTATCGCAAATGCAAATAATCTCTTCATACATCTCACATAAAGGAGTCACTTCATGTATCATAACGCTATATCTGTACAATTCAATATATAGTTCTTTCCCAAGTTTTCACATCACAGCTGACGAAAGAATCCTACCACTGGTCTACTGATTTATGAACCAAACCTAATTTAATTAAAACGAATCTCTCAAAACGCTAGGATAACCAAAATAGAGAAATAAATTAGTATCAATTACTTTCAAAATTCACTTAATTATAGTTAACGTAGTTTAATTTAAATGAATATCATAGTAAACGTTAATTAAATCACTGCACAACACAAATAATATCACACACTGTATATGATTACTCAACTAATACCTTACGTAATACCTAGTTAACTGAGAGGTTACATAGACTATGTTCTTTGAAAAGAAACTAATATTATACCCATTCTGAAATCTGGAGATAAGACCCATGTCTCTTCATACAGACCCATTTCTCTTTTATCTATTTTATCTGTGGTGTGTGAAAGAATCATCAAAGATAGACTTTATAATTTTGTCTCACCCTATCTAGACTCTGCTCAACATGGCTTTCTTCCTGGTAGTTCCACTCTTACAAACCTGTCCTTGTTACTCTCTGATGCTACCCAATGCCTGTCCAATAACACACAACTTGATGTCATCTATCTAGATCTTAGTAAGGTTTTCGATAGAATTGATTGTAATCTTCTTCTTTATAAATTAACTCACCGATTCAATATCCATGGTAACTTCCTTTCATTATTGCGAGACTATCTCACTGGCCGCGAACAGCGTGTTGTTCTTTCTGGATCATCTTCTAATTTTGTTCCCGTTCTCTCTGGTGTACCTCAAGATAGTGTTTTGGGCCCCCTCCTTTTCCTTCTATACATGGACGATCTCCCATCTCATCTCTCGTCATCTGAAACCAAAATTCTTCTTTTTGCTGACGACTGTAAATTATTTCGAGAAATCAGATCATTACAGGATGTTGCTGATCTCCAAAATTCCATCTCTGACCTCTTGGACTGGTGTGATGCGTGGAACTTGAAAATAAATCCCTCAAAATCTTCTTTTCTTACTATTTCATTAAAGAGGAATCAAATCCCATCTGCCTATATCATTGATGATAATCCTATTGCTAAAGTTTCTTCTCAAAAGGACCTTGGAGTGGTATTTGACGAAAAACTTCTATTTGCTGATCACGTGACTTCTGTAACTAACAGTTCTATGCGCTTACTTGGTATTCTCTATAGATTTACAGAAATTAAGGACCTTCATTCATTGAGTATGTTCTACAAAACCTTCATCTCCCCTAAAATTGAATATTGCTCTCCAATTTGGAACATGGCTAGTATTTCTAATTTATCTCATATTGATTCTGTTCTGAACTTTTTTCTTGCTATAGTCAAAAGAAGAATACCATCAGTACGTAGCTTCAGCAAACCAGAGTTATTATCCGTTCTTGGTCTCAACGTACCCTCTTCTCGTCGCAAGCTGGCAGATTTGATGTATTTATACAAGATACTTAACGGTAACCTTAGAACTGGAGAGTTGATATCTAAATTTTACTTCCGTGTTCCCTTGCGAATAACCAGAAATAATAACCTCCTTCATTGTGCCACGCCTAGGCTAAGTATACTGCAGCGCTCCTTATTCCATAGACTAGTAATTATGTACAATAATCTTGATTCAAATGTTGATATTTTCGGATCTGAACACACTTTCCATCGAACGCTAAATACAAATATGTGAGTTATTCCTCTTGTGTAGTATAATCGTTATGTTTTTTATATCAATTGCTGTGTTATGTGTTGTTTAAAATTTAATTTCATGTTATTTAGTTTGTAGTAAAGTTATTTAGTTTGTAGTGAAGTTATTTAGTTTGTTGCATTGTTATTTTGTTTCTGTGTAAAATGGCAACTCAAGCTGTATCTGAAACTTAATAATAAATAAATAAATAAATAAATAAAGTATTTATGGAAATACAAAGATTTCAAAAATTCAATTTATTCATCTGATTTTACACAATATTAGCTTTCGGAGGTAATAATTTCATTAAGAACAGAATAAAGCTTGTGCTGTCGAAATCAAACAAATTCGTATTTTCTATCTTTTACACATTATGAATTAATTAAGAGAAAACGAAAGTTGGTTTTGCAGATATAAATGTTGATAATTTCTATAATAATTAATAAATTTTGCTGAAATCTTCATGATATAGTCCTGAAACATTACTATTTAATTTGGAAAAGGTTTTATCACATTATTTCATACAGAAATTGAGTTATTACACAAAACATACCTTGACGAAAGAAACCAGTTTGCCTTAAAGCAGGCGTGATGTCATGACAGATCATTACTACGTTATGCAAATGAATCTTTGAATAAATACGCAATAATAATGTTATAAATGTGACAATTAAACGGAGAATAGTGGCTATAGTTGAAATCAATATTAAATAACCATTTCGAGATTTTAAATTTACAATTAAAGTCCAAAATTATCAAAAACTGCAAATAAAAATGGTCGAACAAACATTGTTGTTAATTTGACTAATTGCGGTGATGTATGATAGCTGTTAACATGGCTAACCGGGAGTTTTAAATATAATTGGAAACTGGGAGACTAAAAGTTGGCAATTAATTACTAGAATCGAACGACCCGATACTTAAAATGTAGGAATTCTGTTAATAGCGGCCCCATACTGAATTTAGCACATGTTACTCATATTGACAAATTATCTTTGAAACCAAAATAATAATTTTATTGACGTGAAAATTTCGAAATAAATTTATCGAGATGAAAAGTCTTAGTAGCACTTGTATCGAATTTTATTCTTGTAATAACTACGAATATAATTCCGGAATAGATGAAATAATATCGGAATATTCTTCAGTTTAGCTAAATTTTGCGTATATATTTACCGATTTGTAGTTAGGGCTCAGGAAATGCAAACAACGGTAAAGCCCACACATCCATTCTTCGGGTCGGTATAAATGGAACTATTACTAACATGGCTGGGAGAGCAGTTCTCCCATCAACCGGTGAAGAAGACTAATTCACACCAATCAGCAAGAAACACAACGCCAAGCATTGACTAGAATCCAATCAAAATAAAGCACTAAATCCAAGTCAATGCTTCGTGACTAACGAAAACCTGAATAGATAAAGACAGAAAACAAAACGGAAAACTAAAACGAAACACGTCCAAAGCGTGACTAAAAGCAAACAAAGAGCAAAATATAGGGAGAGCACGAAAGGAAACAGAACATTACAAAGAAATAAAAAGGGAAGAATAATAGAAATGGAACAGCAACTAGGCTGTTACATTCCTTCCAGGGTCAGGAAAAGAAATGAAATGAATGGAGAAAACCTTTCTCCACTCATTGAATTTCTTCTCAACAAAACTGGATATACCAACAGAACACATCCCACATACGAGCCAGACGTAGCACCGCAAAACACCAAAGAAAAATCATATAAGTCTTATTAAATCATTTAGTAATTAAAAGGGAAGTATTTAATATATGACGTTCGCCCCGACTTCCGGTACCTACCATATCTGGTAGGCGTTCCCCTATCCGCCACCTGGGGAGGCGCCTGGTGTGAGTCCAGCAACTCCCCCAGGTACTTGAAAGTTATATTTCATAAATTAAGTCATTGTACCGAAACTGGTGAACTGAAGTGGACAATATATATATATATATATATATATATAGTTTTCTCGTTTGAAATTACTTGATATTTCGGTGAATATTTATTTTGTTTCTAGGTCAATTGCAAATGTCCCGCCTGTTCCGAAAAGAAAATGTTCAGACCTCCTGATAGCAAAAGGCCCTTCCATTCCCGCTCATGGTGTCGTCCGTCCGTCGTGTCCAGAAATTAAATCTTAGCAACTACAAGGTGTAGAGAGATGCTTGAGGTGTCGTTTGAAAGATCTTGAAGAAACTAGCTCAGGGTCACTAGAACTCCGTTGATTGGTGCAGTAGTTCAGAGTGTCATCAACTCATTTTGAAAATCAATTGTTCAAATTGCTCCCATTCAGTTAAACCTATCTGCGCAAAACTTGGCATAAACATTGTTTGACACAATACAAAAACACTGAGGTCGCCTACGTTGCCTAGTAACCCACTTACCAATGTTGCCAGCATATTTTCTATGAAATTATCTTTTTTCAAATTGCTTCCATTATTTTAGTGATAGGAGCACCTAACTTGGCATAAACATTGTTTGACACAATAGGAACATACTGCGGATGATCCCGCTCAACATGAACTACGTAGCTAGTGTTACCAGTCCACGCGAAAAATATATATCGTGAACCATAAGGTGTACAGACGTAATTTTAAAGTAGTGAAAGTGTACGTACAAGAGCAAAGCTAAGTTGTCGAGGGGCCAGGGGCATGCCCTCCGTATACTAACATGAAAAGGTGCTAATAGTTTTTCTAACGCGAAAGATGAAATATAATAGCGAACAATTGTGTGTATATGCAGAGGTAGGTTTATGGAGCGAGGGACCAGGGGGGATTTGTGCCCCGACTATTTACATCTAATTCCCCTAATAGTTTAAATCAAGCGTTTCTCTATGGGGAGGGGCAAAATACAAAATAGCGAAATAGGATGTGTATAAGCAGAGGTATTTTATTTTTAAAAAATCATGCTAGCGTGGCTAAAATACTATCAAAAGACCGCCTTCGCGATTACTATAATCGCAACTCTAACTTGTTTGTTCATGCAAACTAAGTACAATCATAATTACTTCTGCTATAAACAGTACATAAGCGAAGTGAGATGTAGAATAATAGATGGCAGATGTTAAGCAAGCCAAACCTGCGAATTGGACTATTTATTTGGCATCTATGTTGAAACAGATCTATTTATAAAGAAGTAAATTATATATGGAAATAATTAATGACTATCATTTTTCTATGTTTAACTGCTCTTAAGATGTATTTATGAATTGACATTAAAAACACACTATTGAGTTATTGCATAGTCTTGACAAAAAGGAATAATTTTATTTGATAAAATTGAAATAAATACATAGTATTTTTAGCTGGGTGTGTATTAAAAGTTAAATTTCAAATTCGAGAATTTCCAGGTCTATTTATTTTGTTTATCCAGGTTATTAATTTACATTTTTCTTGTTGCAAAAGAAAAAAAAAACGTTAATTTTTTTCTTAATTAAAAGAAACACATACCAAATACATATTATTTCTTCAACTCATTGTTAACAATGTAAAAACAAATATTTATACACGAATTAAAATCAACACTTTTATAGATTTCAAAAAGGAAATAAAAAAGAATATCTCATACCAGAAGTTCATTTGAAAAAATGTTGTAGTAATATGTAAAATAAAAATGAAGTGTAGCATTTCTAAGCATTCTATAATACATATCATAAGTAAGCTCGAAATAAACCTTTGGTCTATGTGGTGATATACAGGGTGTTACAGGACATCTGGTACAGTCACTTACAATAATAGGTGGAGGTTGGAGTTATAAGAAATATTAGCTTTTTCCTCCAGGTGAATTATTTCACTGTACGCCTAATAGTTAGACAACCAACATGGCAGTACAGATATGCGCCAAAAATATGACATGCCAGGATATTCCTCCATTTGGAGGAAGAAAGCATCATTAAGAGAACCACGAGATAGATAGTTAGAAATTCCATTCACGTTAAGTTCTAACAGATAGAAATTAATGCAAAGAAAGGGAAAATACTAACCTACTATCATGCAGAAATCGTCATTATTCAATATAACAAAACATGATTTGTTCAAACACACACACACACAGAAAGAGAGAAACATGACAGAAGACGGGAGAAGCAGCAAAAAAAAAAAGGAGAGGAGAAGAGAAGGAAAGAGGGAAAGAAAAATACCAGAAGACTTGGAAATAAATGAAATTTTAATGCTTATGAATATACAGTCTGCACCTCTCCCCTGTCTATTTTGTGCTTTTCTCCCTTTACCGGATAAATCTCCTTCTGTAGCAACCGCGTACATCATTTGCAGGGCTTAATTCCTTGAAGAAAATAATTTGAAATCCAGGCGGGGAATCGAACCAAAAACCTTGAGAATCAGAGTCTCACACGCTGACCACTTAGCTACACAGACCATAACAAATACGTTGCTAAATTCCCCATTAAACTCGCTACTGCCTACGAGTTACGCCCGGTTCCATTTGAAGTTCGAATTTTATTTATAGCTTTTTGTCATCTATGACTCAGTCCCCCTGGTCACACATAAACATTTGATCTGTAGATCAAGCATGAATGAATCCACAGTCTTGAGAACTTACTGTAGCACCAACATATATCTCGGATTAATCCAGGATTAAAAGAGTGATTTCGTAAATCTACGAAACGAGTTCTAGTTCTTGAAGAAGCCGGTCGCACCAGTAATCCACAGTCACCAGTAATGACATCTCGTAGCATTGTTACGTAACACAGGTGCAGTGTATATACAACTTAGAAATTCCCATTTGCAAGTACCGACCATGGATAATTCGTTATGCCATTGGCTTGTTGAGTAAAAGGACGCGGGTTCAAATCTCGACGGGTACAAGTGATTTTTTCTTTCAAAATATATTTCTATATATTCATATTTGTTATTTTTAATTTATTTCTTGCATTATTCGTAGATTATCTTAGATTACTGACAATGGGTTAGTGTAGGTTAGGTAAGGTCAGGTTCGGTTATGTAACTTTATACTTTCGTTTCTATTTTTTCAAAATAAATTTCTATCTATTTGTGCGAACCTGATCTTACCTAACCACCACTAACCCATGTTCACTTAAAATACAAGAAAACAATTATTAATAATAAATGTGAACACATCGTGACACATTTTGACAAAATTGGATACTGGAGCACAGATATGAAATGGTAGGAGTCGTTTCGTAGATTTACGAAACCACTCTTTTAATTCTGGATTAATTCGAGATATATGTTGGTGCTACAGTAGGTTCTGAAGATGTGGACTCATTCATGCTTGATCTTGATCTACAGATCAAATGTTTTTATGGGACCAGGGGGACTGAGTCATAGATGCCAAAAGGCCGTAAATAAAATTCAAACTTCAAATGGAACCGGGAGTAACTCGCAGGCAGTGGCGAGTTTAATGGCTGATTTAACAGCGCACTTGTTATGGTCTATGTAGCTAAGTGGTCAGCGTGTGAGACTCTGATTCTCAAGGTTCTTGGTTCGATTCCCTACCTGGATTTCAAATTATTTTCTTCAAGGCATTAAGCGCTGCAAATGATGTTTGCGATTGCTACTGAAAGAAATTTCTCCCGTAAGGAAGAAAAACACAAGACATAGAGAGGGGAGAGAGACTCAGACTGTATATTCATAAGCATTAAAATTTCATTTAGTTCCAAGTCTCCCGGCATTTTTTCCTCTTTTTTTCGCTGCTTCCCCGTCTTCTGCCATGTTTTCACCCTCTTCCTCTTTCTCTGTATCTCTTTCTCTCCCTGTCTCTGTGTGTGTGTTTAAAAAATCATATTTTGTTATATTGAATAATGACGATTCCTACATGATAGTATTTGTATTTTCCTTAACGTGGATGCGATTTCTACCTATCTATCTCATGTTTCTCTAAATGATGCTTTCTTCCTCCAAATGGAGTAATATCCTGGCATGTCATGCTTTGGCGCATATTTGTACTGTCATGTTGGTTGTCTAACTATTAGGCGTACCGTGAAACAATTCACCTGGAGGAATGAGGTATCATTTCTTATAACTCAAAACTCCACTTATTATTGTAGGTGACTGTACAATCTTTGGGAGGCGAATCCTCATATCAAAACAAGAAAAAAAGGTCATATGAACACGCGGCGTAATATGCTCAGTTTCAGCGTCAGAGGGTCCCAAAGACGTCTAAAACTTTCAGGGCGATTTATTTCTACTGCTAATAGATGTACAGTTGGTGGCTCGTCGTTTCGTCAAAGAAATTAGACTTGTTCGTTCACAAAATACACGTTAGAAGTGAGGAAAAAGTGCACGAGAGATTCCCCAAATGAAATGATGAATTCTTCAAGAATTTCACAGTGAATGCGGGTCGAACAGAGAAGTAGAGGATGCCATCCTATCAGAGAACAACATCAGGTTGATTGCAAGTCGATACCTCACACAGAGGCAAGATGGGGAATAAATAATGTATGTTTTGCGTGGTTGAATAATGGCACCTGAAAGAATAGCAGACATTGAAAGGAACATGGATTAAGTGCTCCATAAGAACAAAGGTATCCATGTACTGACTCATGGTAATGATGATGTGTAAATGCTTGCTATGGAGGTATGTATAATGCAAACGATGTGTAACAACACAGAGAGGACAAAATCGACAGGCTGTAGGAAGATACCACGGAAGTAGGGACACAGTAGTATCAACAGGTACAATCATGGCATTAGAATGTTGCAACTTGAGTGCACATAGTTGCTCGTCTAGAACAAACATCGTAAGTTCTCGACTGCTACCACTGTACACAGAACATTGTGTTCGACATTAGCAGGAATTCCAAGATTAGAATTTTACTTGTATCAGACAAATGAATGTTTTGTCGCAATACATAGCAAGCAATTAATGTCACACCGTGATGTAACAACAGGCGTTGTTTGTGTGATAAACTGGAATTCATCGACATACATACTACAGCAATCAGCTGCTAGTCGATACTTACTACACCTGGCATGTGTTGCAGCGAAGCAACACATTGTGCCATTATGCAACCACGTATATCAATCTTTATTCCAATCTCATCTTGTATCTCTGTGAGGTATCGACTTGCAACGAACGTAGTGTTGTTCTCTGGTATTAAGCTATCTTCTACATGCTCTTTCCGACCCAATCCCTCATTTCACTCGAGAATCCCTAACGTATTTTCCCCTCACTTCTGACATATGCATTTTCTGAACGAGCAAATCTGATTTCCTTGACGAAACAATGAACCGCCAGCTCTACAGTTATTAGTGTTCAAAATAAATCGCCTTGAAATGCAGTTTTGGACGTCTTTGGGGCCCTCTAGCGCCGGAACTGCGCATGATAGGGCGCGTGTTCATATGAACTTTTTTCTTGTTTTGATCTGAGGATTCACCTCCCAAAGTTTGTACCAGAGGTCGTGAAACACCCTGTATAAAGCAATCAATAAAATTATATCAGATTTTATTCCTACAAAGAGAAACGGAATGACATAAAGTAAGCAAGATAGGTAAACCTCGGCTTTGGCACTCGGGCAGACTATTCGTCACACAGTGGTAGAACTAAAGAATCGTCCAGTGCGTGTGTCACCTCTCGTCGAGGGTTCGTAACTGTCGTCCTTGCAGATCCTTGTCTAACGAATGGAATAAATGGTAATCCGAAGGTGCAATATCAAGGGAATATGGGGGATGCATTAGTGCTTCCCAACGAAGTTGGATAATTGTGTGGCATAGTAACCTTAGCAACGCGTTCTCCTGTAAAAGAATCACACCTATGCGATTCATAGGCATTTGCTTCTGTCGTTTTCTGAGCCGAAGTCAACTCATGTAGGGTGCATTGTCACACTTTATTCCGTTTTCCAAGCTTATGAAGACGTTGTTGAATGGTTTCCTCACTCCAATTGAATGTTTCTTCCAATGCTTTACATGTTTATCAGCCTGAACAGCCTCCTATCAATTTCTTTATTATGGTAATACATATCAAAATAAAACAGAAAATCCCATTTTGTTTTCAAAACAAAAATAATGCATCCATAGCATTACCTACTTATAACGCAAAATATATTTGTATTAAAAAAAAAATATTTCTTTTTTGTAATTACTTAAGAAAGGAAGACACAAACGTAATTTAAGAAGGAAAGTTGATATGTAGAAACATTTTAAATTGTTCTGTTTTTCCAATTTAATGATTGTGATATTCCTGAGCAAAGAGCTCGTATGAAAACTAATTCAATCATCGTGTATAAACAAAAATAAAGTAGAAATTTTATTTAAATTTTTGAAAATCGATTTAAATAAAAAAAAATCAACAAATCTCCTCATTCTATGGCCTTAAATTTATCAGTTCATTAAAGGTTCTTTCTTCTAAATGTTTACAGAGTGGAAATTGAAGCGAAGTGAAAATTTAACTTAAAAAAAAATCCAGTTTTCTTCCAGGCTTTTACCAGGTTTTCCAGGTCAGTAGACACCGTGCTGAGTCTTGTAAAGTCTTCTGACGCGGCAAGCATGTCGTCATTGGTTGCAGCTAGGTGCAAGCGAAGAAGATACAACTATTGCTGGTAAATTTCCTACGATTTCGAGGTCGAAGATGAGTTTCCCCATATTCATATTTAGTAGGACAGCAATAAACTAAATTATATAGCCTAAGAGGAAAGTAATTATTAAACACAATTACACAAATGACACAGTTCTCTATCGGTCATAAAAGGTTATCTGTTATCACAGTATTATAGTTAACAATGGTTACTTAAATGTTGCATATACGAAATAGTAAAAGCATTACATCTGCACATAGTGCATGCAATCTCGTACTTTTTGATTTCAAATGTGATCATTAGTCTACAGTTTTCTGACTGAAGAAATGCATGCGTTTTAGGAGTCTAGCAGCTATCAGTGATATGTAATTGTAGTTATTTTATGATTGCTGAACATATATATACATCTTGTCTACTTTTATCGAATATTGGATTCACTATGTAGCCTTGTTAGATAAAACACGTTAAAATAGCAGATGCAGTGAACGTATTTAGAAGTAACCAATGAGAATCAAGAGTTCATGTAACGTGGGTCCGGATCCAATTGTACTTATCGTTCCAGTGACAGGTACAGTGATACTTTTGGTTTTGAATGATAGTTCCGATTCATAGGATCTTCTCGCTCAGCTCAATTCCGTAGACCCTCTCTTCAAAAAGACGAATACTACCTATTATATCTGAGAGATATTTTTATTCGTCCCGAGATAGACCATTGTGTCCACGATTCGACCTTTCAAACGTCATGATCATAGCCAGTCAAGTGCTTCATAATTGAAAATTAATTACCAACTAGAATAGGAAGATATTCACATTAAGAAAGCGAGGAGTGTTATAAAAAGGAGAAGAGAAAGACAAAACGAAACGAATTATGTTTGGTCACAATAGTGTTTTAAATACTTTCGCAAGCGCAATTTCTAAAGACACATAAGCGTCTGGTTTCTTTCCAAAACTGCGTGAAACTCTTAGATCGTTCCGTGCGTATTTTCTCGAGTACACCTTTTGTCATTCTTAGCATACCATCTGTTATTACAGTATAGTTAATGATGCTTACTCAATCTATTTACGTTGAAAATTACACATAATTGCTTTTTTTTTCCTGTTAACCGATCTGTCCGACTAAAGACATTTTCTTTTTATTAAGCAAATGCGTTTTTATTCGATTTGATAACCATTGTGTACAGTGTTTGAAATACGAGAGAATGTATGACCAACAATAATGCGAAACACATGAGTTGATCAGGTTTCAGTTACAAAATCGCAGCCAGTTTTTCTTTCTTTCATGGATGATGCTAGCGAAGTAATATGGTTTGCATGGCTGAAACAATAGAACGAACGTACGTTGATTGAAATTTACTAGAAGCTATACGGAAGGAAAAAAGCATTGTTATTTTGAAGTTATTTAACTGTAAAGTATAACCACAAATTTTTAGATTGTATTCTCTCTTTTTTTTATTGATAAAAGGGTTTCTTAAAACGTCAATATCTGAAGAAAGTGAACGAATGAAATTGACGGGGCAATAATGGAAATTGTCTTCAGGTAAATTTTGCGGAAAATCTTACGATGCAATGTACATATTTTTTTTAAATGTTTCAACCGTACAGTGTTTCTTCAACTAGTATATACATAGCTGTTATTTGTGGTTGTATTATTGTGTTTTGTCTCTTTTAAAAAAAGTGGTAAATTGAATAAAGATTTGTAATTATGTTACGTATTATTAATATGAACATAATTTTCTATTATAGTAAATACTCGTGATTATTTTACGTGTTATTAACATGAACATAATTTTCTATTATAGTAAATACTCATGATTATTTTACGT
>JAGDQP010000611.1:95999-152130 GCA_022664845.1 Lepisma saccharinum | reverse complement strand
TATCTACTTATCATCCTCTACCTTCATACCAAATTTCATGTTTCTAGCTTACTCCAAACACCCTAAACAATATGATGAGTGAGTCAGTCAGTCAGTCAGTCAGTCAGTGAGTGAGTGAGTGAGTGAGTCAGTTAGCCTAAAATGTGCAATTTCAGGGGTCCACAACTAGAACATAGTTTGAGATACGAATATGAAATTTTGTACATCTGCACATATTTACCATATCTCCTTAACGGCAGAAGCTCATATTCCTATCTTTAACATCTTTTTTCTTACGGGGCCCCCAAATCGTCGATTTTACCATAAACTCTTGTTCCTGTATAATATGCTTCTGGCAGTGCTAACGTTTTCTGACTTGAAGAACTTGGCTCATGCACTGCCGTGCATGTTGATACAGGCTACCGCTACCGTACCAGCGAGAACGTCTCCGAAGAAAGAGACCATTCTTGTTTAACACCTCTTCTTCAATGTCAGAAAGAGGCTGCCGAACCCATCACTCAATCTCCGACGAATGAGATACTCAACGCCAATGAACCTAACTCTGTCCATGTAAAAGAAGGTTAAAATTAAGAAAATAACCAATATCGCCAATAAGCTATATTGTATTTAAGTATATCATCAGGTTACATCTCTCAACGGGTATTGAATGTTGACAGTATAAATGGCTGCATACATTGGGTTAAATAACGGAATTACGTGTGTAATAAACCAATGAAACGTATTTCGGTCTCTTTTTGTATGTTTTTTTTTTTTTTTAGTTAATACACACATGTGCTCAGATACTATCTCGTAACGTTCTCAAGCAACTTTATATATACAATACAATACACATCACTTCATTGCCTATTGAAACATTTGTTCTGACACCGTTACATCTTCCAAATTAATTATAGCTGATGTCCTAAGCACAACCGAACAGCGGTATAACTCCATCGTCAATTGCATCGCTTAATTGACATGATATTAAATCACAATAACTGCTGAAGCGGAAAGAACGTATACAAAATTCAGTTTCTTTTCACACCAGTTACAACTAGTCTTATATGGAATAAAACCTTGTTTTTAAATGTTAAGCACTCAGTAGAAGTTTTTAATATACTTAAAGCAGAGCGAGTAGATTTTAAAGTGTGAACACTTCACTTGCTTACCATTGCTAAGGATAGGAAAGCGAGATGATTCTCTAACACTGTGGCGTTGTGATCGCTATTAGCGGGTTTTACGGCTGGGCTTAGCTTAAAGTCAAGTGCAGTGACATTCATGTGAATCACATTGCTTGCCGTTTTGTAGGTCTTTTTTATTTTGTGTGTATATTTTTGTGTGTGTGTGTGTGTGTGTGTTTGTCATAAGGCTTATTGCTTTGATAGCTTTAAAGGGTAAGGTGACAAAAATATCAACTTCGATTCCAAACTTTGTGATTATATAAACTGTCTTAGCGTACATTAGCTACTTATAATAATTCCACTGTTTTGTTTTGTAAGAGAGAAAACCCTTTCACATAAATCATTTGTGTGTGACGCGCATTTCTCTGATGATCTAATAAGACAAGTTGACTCTTTTGTTGTGAATAATAATGTGATTAGATTTGGCTGGATTTTACTTACTTTTACTAATAAAGTTAAGGCCATGTAGATTCTCTTCCACAATATCAGTTACAATATTACTAGCATTTAGTATTAATTAAACATCGAGGATACAATCAGGTAAACATCTAAATAAAATTATCATCCCTCTAAGGCATATATATACACACACTCAAACACATCCATATATGAACACACAATCTAGGTATGAAACACGTCGTATGCTGCAGTCGTATTACAGAATATTGTGAGCGGATCTACTGTATAAATTTACTCATTTATTTAAACAATAGTGTACACAATATTGTGTGAGGAAATCTGATTAATTTCAACATGAATGAAAGAGAGCAGTTCCAAAATAAATTGTTCCTTTCTCATAAAAGGGGTAAATTATAAATATCTACATTTAATTTCTGCTAACCATGCAGCCGTAGCTCCCCCGTAATGGGTAGAGCGTTGGCTTTGAAATCGGAAGCTCCTAGGAACGATCCACGTGGCCGCCTCTCTTGACTGAGGTTTTATCAGGTTTTTTCTCAGGCACACTAGTAAATGCAGAGATGGTACCTACAAACATGGCCCTGGCCGACAACCTTCCAACATCCTCTCCCACACCCTACCCCGAACCGAGTCTGAGATGCCTAACCCCAGTAGCACACAAACATGTTTTCAACGTTGATTTTTTGTTTATTTCTTTGATTAGCTGTTATCGGTTGAAAAAGTACGTTCAATTTTAAATCATATTTCAGCAAAGACTTGATATATTTTATGTCAGTTCGACGTGGATTCAACTGCTATTTTCAACTATGGTATAGATTTCGTTTCATGGGATTCTTTTTAATTTAATGGGATAAACTTTGTAATTTAAAGCTAACTGAATGCCATTAACTATTATTTTGTGTCCTCTTTTGCGTGTTGGAAACACGTTGACTTTCAATGTATAGTCCAACGAAAATTTGATTTCGTTGATAGGACGTTAGTGTGACGTGTTCTTAATAATTATATTGAACTGTGCCCTAGCTTACGCTTCATATGTGTCTTTCCAAGTTAATTGCATAAAAATTATACTTAAAAGCGAATAGAATAACATTAACAATGTTTCTCATGTTCTCATTCCCATATAACTTTTCATTTCGTTAATAGGACGTTAATGTGAAGTGTTTTTAACTATCCTTTTCAACTATGGCATAGATTTCGCTTTATATGCGTTTTTCTAAGACCACATACTACGCTTATTGAGAAATACAAATAGTGTAGCGATGGTCAAAGTGTTAAAAAGGAAAAATGCACATAATTAAGAAAGAATGAAAGTATTCTTATTCTTACATGATGGTAAAACGACACGTCTGAATTTGTGACGACTGCATTCAAGACTGTCTTTTATTACAGATAACGTCGTCGTAACATAAGAGAGTAGTGGTTCTGAAGGCGACTCCATGCTGGAGTGGTTAGCGTGACAAGCTACCAACGGAGAGTGCGGAAAGTTCCAGCTGCGAGCCCCACATCAAATGGTTTGAAAATTTACTGTTAGAAAAATAATATATCATGATGAAAGCAGTGGACAAAATGCAGCTAAATGTGTAAAGATAAAGATAAAATGAATTTTATGGGAGGTGATAAGCAGCAATCATGATACGTTTAGGTCAACTGAACCGCTTCTTCATCGTTCGCTTCTTCATCGTTCGCTTCTTGATTTCAACCTGTTTCTTCTTAACCATTATTCAATGTCGAATAAACCATTGAACAGGGGGGCATTTTGGTACATATACAACATGAAAATTACGTTTCGGTACTAACGTTTAATCCACGTATCTTCAACGTATGCGTGCTGCTGGGGTAAAGGCCATAAATTTCTTCTAATTAATATGTTATTGTATTTTCCTTTTAATATTACACTTTCTTGAGCTCTGTAGGCAACGAGGTCTTCCACGAATTTTATAAATTATGAATAACCTCTTTTGTTCGAGGTTCATTTGAGATGATTATGTGAAAGATTGAAATGCAATTACTATCTCAACGCAGATGTTTTAAAAGCAATTTCTAATATTTTTTCAAGCTGAAAACGAGAAAATAAACGTATTGGCCTGATTATATTTTATGAAGTAAATCTTAGAGAAGAAATCCAATGAAATTTCTGTTCCCTAAAAGTATACTGCTTTGTACATTGTAGACGTGTGTTATTTATCACGAGAGGAGCAAAAAAAGTTTTATGCTAATCTTGCCTTTGTTTCTGCCTACGATCCCTATTCTGCACAATTAGAATCAACCTGTTGCAGTTTATGCAGGTAAGACTGTAATATCGAGAGATGTTTTTTCGAAAATTATCATTCAATAATCATACAACTGTAACAAACACGAGCAGCGTTTCTTGTTATGGACGCCAGTCCAATAGAAAGACATGGAGTAATTTAGGAATTAACGGTCAAGCGAACAATATTACGTGCTGTTTCTCAATCCAACAGAGATAGAAAAGTGTGAGCTTCTACAGACGCACTTCATGCAGTGAAATGTATTAAAAATGTATTTTTTTCTATCAAGAAAGTAAGGTAGGAAATAATGTGCGGCAAGTATCCAAAATCCTCCCGGAAGCTTCTAAAATTTCATAAAGTTTAAGATCTTCCTACTAGTGAGTTTATTGCAACAATTTAATTTATTAATACTGTGCATTTGTTAGTAGTTTACTATGGGGAATACCTTAGTTCTTATTCGCCCTATACCTTATTAGTGCATTTATTTAGCTAATGCAGCTAAAAAAACATGTGAAAATTGCATGCACTCAATAGTTCTGACCAACTAATAGTGACACTAGCGCCGTGTAGCGGTGGTCCACATTCCTGCACTTTCTCTTCTATTCGCTCTGCTTAGAGCTACAATGACAGAAAAATAAAACTGTTTGAAGTTTTTATCCAAACTTCATATGATTTGTAAAGACTATAACTAAGATCAAGACTCAAAGGTTTACTTACAATATCTTGCTTCAAAATAGAAGTCTAAAAATTTTAATTTTAATTTCGTAGAATGTTTTAATCAAATATAGAGAATAGGTAAGAATATATTAAAGTATAGGATAATAGTAAAATTTTATATACATAAGTTATAGTAATAATATTCAATCTTCGTATTCCTCAATCTATATTAGTATTCGTATAAGTCATCATAAAATGACTCTAGTATATAGTCATTATAAGAACCAAAGTAATGGCCATATCAACTTCAAGCATTCTTGTTAAACAATCGCATCCATTGTCATACTAAAATACATATAATTCATATTACTCAATTAAACTACCTAACAATCACCCCTTCTCTTAGTAAACTAAGATCACCTTCTAATTCAAAAGTATTTGATCTTCCATGACTAATCTCATGTCTCTATCCAATCAACAATTAGAATCAATCATTATTTGAATTTCATTGTCACCTAAGCAATTATCATCAATCATCATCGCCATCAACCAATCATCATCTTCTAATCAATCATCATTATCATCAAAATATGCCTCATCAAATAGATCGTGATCGTATCCTATATGTCACCAATCTTCTTCCAATAGTCCAGTACAAATTCGGAAATCTCTTCTTTTCTACACCTCTTTGCCTCCTGTTCTACTTCCTTTACTCGGCCCTTATTTAACCATTTTTGCCACAAGCGTTTCTTCTGCATTACAAACCGAGCGTAGCGTATCTCCGCATATCCAATTTCACATAGAAAATCATCTATGTATTTTGGAGATCCATGCTTCTTGTCATTTTTACTCCGTATAACTCTAACAATCTCTTCATTTTCGAATCCACTAATTGTACAGCTGTCTTGTTAAACTCTCTTTGTACCTGACATTTTTGTCATCATCTCTATAGTTTGTACACAACTATCAGTTACCTTAACATTACCATTTGTACAACAAAATCATGTAGTGCTCGATTCTCGTTATTGATCTGTATTGTAACATCTGCGAAATCCAGAGTGTCTGTGATCATACCGACTGATTCTGATGGTAACTTTATTTGATCCAGCTCTGCTAACAAAATATTCTGTTTCTGGAACTGCTCGAATTCCTAGTTCCTTGCTGAAGTTTGTTCGTCTAAGATCGGCTCAATCTTGTAGTCCAAGTTGTTCCATCTTTTCATAAAGCAGCAGCATGCCCAGTGATTCTTCTTAAAACATTTATAGCATTGTGTATTATATGCTGGACATCTTCTATACGCATGATATGTATTGCAACGTGTACAAGATTTGGGTCTGATGACATTCTGTCCATAGTCAGCATTCAATCTCTTAATATAATTTTTCTTCCTTCAAATCAAGTGTACCTAGCTCACAATTATTTATATTGCTTGTCATTTTCATTTTGACCTATATTTATGTCTCCGTAATAACAAATTTATTGCCTTATTTAAGGTTAAACCTTGTTCTTTCAATAATAATTACTTATCTTCGAGGTTTGTTATAACCAGTACAAATTGTCTAATAATATCGTTTTATAATTCGCTTTAAACTTACGTAAGTCTGATTTTACCTTTAATAAAGCTGCAAATTGCCTTGCTCTTGCTTCACCAAATAAAAATTGTATCTTTCTTGATATAAATTATGTCTTCGTAACTTGTCAAACATCTTGACTTCACATGGATCATATAAACGAAATGGCAATGGTGTGTTAGCCATTCTGCCTTACGTAATGGGTTCGAACTTAATCGTCGCCAATTAATAGTATAACCATAAGTTATAGTAATAATATTCAATGTTCGTATTCCTCAGTCTTTATTAGTATTCATATAAGTCATTATAAAGTGAATGTAGTATATAGTCATTATAAGAACCAAACCGAGACCCAAAGTAATTGCCAAGCCATATCAACTTCAAGCATTCTTCTTAAACATAAACAATCGTATCCATTGTCATACTAAAATATGTATCATTCATATTACTCAATTAAACTACCTAACATAGGAGAATCCATTAATTAAATCAGAAGAATGATTATAAATTGTGGTAATCGGGAATAATTAATCCTACATCCAGAACATTTCATTCTTGCCATTTACACTAAACTTGATCTTTTTTTCTTACAGTCGTCAAATACTCTTCATATGTGTTACTTAATCCAGGTGATGTAGCAACATTTGATGTAACGTTTCAACCTTTAGAAGCTGGTTCTATGGCACTGGAAGTACATCTGCTTATTGTAAACAATCCTTTTGAAAAAATTACTATTCTCGTAATGGGCGATGCCTATGCTGATGATATTTCAATAGAGAATTTTACTCCTGATCCAGACCTGACAACCACCCAGAAGGATGATAACACTGCGAATCACATTGATTATGGGCTTTGTTTCATAAATAAACTGTGTAAATATAGCTTTAGACTTCGAAATAAATCAGAAAAAGATGTTTACAAATTTTCATGGAAGACAGATCAATCAGTGTTATTTACTCCGTACACAGGGCACTTAAGACCACAGATGACAAAAGAAGTTACAGCTATGTTTGTGCCTAAGCTGCCTACTTCTTTAACACAAGTAAGTTAAATGGATTTATTACATTTTCTTTTTTCTTTTCTCTCTTCCTCTCATTTCTTTGCTTCCCTTATTGCTTTGGTTATTCTCATAATTTACTAAAACTCTTTTCAGCGTCACGTGCTGTATATGATGTAAAAAAATAATATAAAACAAATTGTCCAAAACAACTACATTTAATACATTTTGTCTGCAATATGAGTCCTTGAAAAGGATTAAAGCTTATATAGGAAATATTGCTTATTAAAACTAGTTGTACTATATATTAAAGATTTATTAAAGTTCTTACAATTGAAGCATGTATTGTCAAAACCCGTTATCACGATTTTCGCAAATTTTATAGATCAATAAATTTGAAAAATCTAAATTTGTTACAAGACGCGTGATTATTCTTAGGTCAAAGTAGTACCTTCTACGCCGATTTTGATCTAACAAGGTACATTCGCCAAGTGTCTCGCTGGGATTTGTTTAAAATTAATTAAAATGCAAAGTTCTCCGCAGCCCAATGTGTATTGTATTAATTTTAGAGGCTCATGCCGGTAATTTGCATGTTTGTGAGTCTTCATATATCCGGAATGGTATCGTAAACTACTATTACGCTCGGACACATAATTGTTTGTATTTTCTATATATAGAACTGGACAATGGGCATGTGCAAAACAAATTGGATCAAGGACTGCTTCTCTGACACATGTTACATACACACACACTATCCGCCATATTGGATTCAAGTTATTTTTTCAAATGGGAACAGGTGCAAGTGATACACAAATTCATGTAAAGTTTTCGCAGAAATGCACTGGTTTAGTTTGCATCTGCTAACTCTGTTTTTAAAATTACACCTAATCTTTAACGAAAGTAGATTTTATTTATTTTCTCATTATCCTTTCTTATTTGAATTTGGATTTAATTATTTATGACTTTTAGTCCATCCTTTCTTCTTTTGACTTGTTATGTATTTGCAGAGAATCTAAGAGTCTACGTTCAGAATGAGCATTTTTTTTTATTTCTATTGGATAATAATTAATTCTTTCATAGAACTGAAAGCTCTCAAATACTCTTGAAAGCAGAAAAACAAGTTCTGGAGAGAATACCAGATGGAACGGGGACTTGAAGTCCCACAAGAACATATTCCAAAAAAAATTTAAATACGAAATCTTGGCCCATAATTATAGCAATTTAAAAACAATTTATTCAACTCATTTATAGATGTAGGCATCCAATAGCGCGTAAAAGTTTCGTGAGTAGTCCGGCGCAGTAGGTTATTGTGATATACTCCCTTACTGCATCCAATACATACCAAAAGAAATTTCTTTGGGACTCATTTTCTGTGTATCAGTTTTGGTTAGCGTCATGTTCAGTCAGGAAATCGGAGCCCTGCAATAGTTCAAATCCATACAGTGTACATTTTTGTTGGGTTCTGATATTCTTTATTAAATTACCATTTGTAGAAAATAAACTGTGTCTTTCTAAAGGAATGAAAGTCATTTTGTTTCAAAGTAGTATACTAAACAGTATATAAATTTTATAACTAAAACAAAACTGTACTCTCCCCCCAGGCGTCTCCCAGGTGGCGGATAGATAAATGCAGAGCAGATATGGTGTGTACCGGAAATGTTTCGGTGCAGAACAAAACCAGTACTGCTGCCTTGTAATTGGTAGAGGGATCTTCAAAGGCTAGGAAAAAATAACTGTGAACAAAAATATCATGGTGAAGGGAAGCAGCTTCACCATTACCACCCTGAGCCTGAAGATGAATGGTATCTGAAAGGCTCAGAAATGGACAGAGGACGACATCTTGAATGGCTGCCTTTACTGCGAGGTCGAAGAGCTGACAATTCTACACTGCTAATCATGTCGAGAAATAGTATCAGATGTTTCTTGGATTCTCCTGGGGTAAAAAATTCCGAAGGGAAACTAGTCCCTCCGGACCTAGTCCGGAGTCCGGGCCTCCAACTGCTTCAGGGGTCTCCAAAAACAGGATTAAGATAGACCTTAGAATAGGAACGTGGAACGTACGAAAGTTATACCAAACGGTGGCTCTTTAGGTGGCTATACGCGAGACTGAAAAGTACGAGATGAACATACAGGGATGAACGAAAAGTAGCGATACAGGAAGTCTGATGGTCAGAATAGCATTCAACAGGGCAAATACACTTTCTACTACGGCGGAAGACAGTCTGATAATTTCGGAACAGGATTCCTGATTAAGAACAGCATCCTTCTGGCTGTTGAGAACGTAGAGTAAGTAAACGAAAGACTATCGTACGTTACGATACGTACCCAATGGATCAATACCGTTTTATTAAATCTCTATGCTCCGATCGAGCAGGCTAATGATAACGACAAAGATATATTCTACGATGAGCTAGAAAGGTTGTTTGACCGATTACCGAAGTATAATTCGAAAATTGTGTTGGGTGATTTCAACGCTAAGGTAGGAAGGGAGGAAAAATCTAGACCTACTATAGGCAAATACGACCTTCACGAAAAGCCCAACGACAATGGAGAAAGACGGATAACTTTCGCGATGTCGAAAAACCTACTAGTACAAAGCACGTACTTTCAGCACAAAGACATACACAAATACACATGGGTACCTCCGGATGGCAAAGTTCTCAACCATATCGACCACATATTAGTAGATAGAAGAAAAAACAAAAACATAATGGACGTTGATCTTACAGAGGAGCGGAAGGTGACACCAATCATCAGTTAGTTATCACAAAAGTTAGGGGAAAGTTATACGTCGCGAACAGAGAAGGCAAAGGATCAAAACAATATAAATTCGAAGTTAAACGATTAGATAATCCGAATTTAAAAGCAGACTATCAACTCGAAATCTCAAATAGGTTCGAAATCTTAGCCGATTCGAGGAGTTATGAAGATGAGATTAATAGTGAAAATGATGTAAGTAAGATGTGGGAGGCAACTCGTGATACAACGAAGGGCGCAGCAAAGGAACGTATAGGTGAGAAGAAACAGCAGAAAAGCGCGCCTTGGTTTGATGAAGAATGCCTCAAACTTCATGATTTTTTAAATTTAATTTATGGCTTTTAGCCATCTAAGGCTGAGGCCGGGATAGGGGAGGGGAAAGGATTTGGGAAGGTGTCTCCCAGGTCCTATGTTAAGGTGCCATCGTGGCATTTTCCTGGAGTGACTGATGGTTGGCCGTTTGGATCGAACCCACGACCTCCCGAATGCAGCGCCAACGCTCTACCACTGTGCTACGGCGGCTCGGTTTATACTTCATGAGGAACAAAAACAAGCAAGGCAGCGATGGTCAAGTAATAAAAGCGAAACAAATATCAACCACTACAGCAACGCGAAACGCAACCCCACACGCGGATTCAGAAAAAAAACGAGAATATCTGACCCAGAAGATTCAGGAGAGGAAAACGGAAAGACAAATACCATACGATATCTATACAAAGAGGCAAACTAAGAAAAGGTTACCAGTCGAGGTTAGGGATCATTAGAAATAAACACGGAAATCATCAGGTGGATCCGAATAAAATTATCGATGTGTGGAAAAGTTATTTCGACAAACTTCTTAATGTACACAACGAAGAACGAACAGAAGAATTTGAAATACATATAGCAGAACCTAGCGAAATCGATGTCGAAACGTGGATAATGAAACCGAAAATTTTCAAATCACTAGGAATAGACAATATTCCTAGTTAATTAAAGCGAAAGGAACGTCACAAATCAAGGAGCTGAATTAATTGATAAATGCTATATGGAGAAAGGAGGAGCTTTCAATGGAATGGAAAACCTCAATAATAGTTCCGATTTATATAAAAATGACAATAAATCGGACTGTAACAATTAAAGCGGAATCTCATTACTCCCAACGCCTTACAAAGTATTGAGTAATATCCTGCTAACTTGCCTAAGTGTGTACGAAAATGAAATACTTGAAGATCACCAATGGGGATTTAGAAGAAATAGATCCACGTTAAACCAGATTTTCGTCTTAACACGAATATAGAAAAAAAATGGGAATACAGTAGGACTGTTCACCAGCTATTCATTGATTTTTAAGAAGTTTATGATTCAATCAAAAGGGAAAAGTTAAATAGTATCCTGATACGATTTGGAATTCAGAAAAACTGATTCGACTTGTGAGGATGTGTCTCAGCGACCCCTTAAGCAGAGTACGGGAAGGTAAATAATATGTCAGATAGTTTCAAAATTCGCAATGGATTGAAACAAGGTGATGCATTGTCACCACAGCTGTTTAACTTTGTTTTAGAACAAGCAATTTTAGAAATAAAAGAGGACAAAAAGGGACTAACGTTGAATGGTTTGGATCAACTGTTCGTATACGCGGATGATGTAGATTTAATAGGGGACGATATAGATGCACTACAAAGTAACACCGAGGTCTTAGTAGAAGCTTGCGCTGAGATACGCCTACAGGTAAATTTAGAGGAAACAAAATACATGATAACAAGCCGAAACACAGGGAATAACGGAAATAGATACATAACAATTAAGAATATAGAGAACATGTAAAGTAAACAAATTTGTAACATTTGTTACTTGGGAGCATATGTAACAAGCAAAAAAGAAATAAAAAGTTGCTTAGTATCTGGTAACACATGTTTCTGTTTAGTCCAGAAGCTCCTAATCTTGTGATGAATATCAAGAAAGTTGAATCTTTAAAAATACAGAACAGATATTCTTCTGGTAATACTTTACGGTTGCGAAAGTTGGAGTACGATTATAGCAGATAAATGTAAATTACGAGTGTTTGAAAATAAGGACTTGAGAAAGATATACGGGCCGAAATGGGACGAGATGACTGCATAATGAAGAACTTCACGGATTGTACGACTCTCTAATCATCTTACCACTCACAGTAACATAAAAACTAATAAGTGTTTGTAAACAGTTTTTATTTCATTGGATAAGCAGAAAGCAATTTACCAGGCGTGGTCAGCATCTCAATAAACGTTATGTGCAAAACTCTGTAGTCATGTTGCAGAGATTTCTGAAACTGAACAAAATAGTTATACTCTTTTTTTCCAACGAAACAAGAAACTTATCTGCAATTAAACTGTAGTGCTAGATGAAGATACAAGTATTCAGTGAAACTACTGTAAGCTCTGAAGAAAATGTAAAGGAGCATATCGTCAGTGAGAATTCTAAAGTGCAAGAAGATGGTAAAAAACACGTGCGGGAAAAATATCCTCATTCATGAAGCAAAAACATGGACATTACACCACAAGGAGACGAAGAAAGTGAGGTTTCGAGGAAATATTTAACAACTGAAAAAAATAATAGTGCCTACTCCGAACCAATTGATACGGTACAAAACACAAATGAGAATTCTGCAATGCATGGAGGAGATAAGGAGGAAAATGTGACTCTAGAAAGCAGCACACAAGTGCAACGTTTGGCAGTGCAAGAAGATGTAAGAACTGAAAAAATGACCTAATTTTTGTTGATCACGAAGAAGTAGGTATACTGAAAAATTATTTCGTTAATCGTACGGTTGTATCTAATCATGAATCAACTGAGTATTTAAGTGTAAACAATGATACACACAGACCCTCTGAAGAAAAAAAGTTGCCAGAATACGTTTTATTGTAAATGACAGTACACCAATATATTCTCAAATTCCAGTACTGTTAAATAACGGTCATGAGGTGAAAAATAACACAAATAATTCCCAACATCTTACTGAAGAAACCTCAAAATCGTGTCAAAGTATGTTACATTAAAATATATAGTCTTTGCAATAAAAAAACTTTTGAATTAGAATTACTACTACAAAACTATATAAAAGAAATTGATATAATTCGTGTCACAGAATATTGGCAGAAATATCAAAGAGGAGGTGTATAAATATTTGTAGAAGATCATATTAGATATAAGCCAGTTACCTACTCAAAATGAATAGAGGCACACTTTAAGGCAAGCGCCGTAGAACTTACAGATCACAATATAGTAGTAATTTGCTTAGACAAAACTCTGGACAGTAATTTCAACTTAATTTACGATCGTCTAAATAAAGTTCTATGAAGTATATAAAAAACAAGTACATGTTTAATTTTATGTGGTGATCTGAATGTAAATTTTCTATGAGATTTAAAAAACAAACGTGATCTGCTGTCGTTACGGAGCTTTTATAATCTTAAAACTATGATAAATTTTCCTGTGAGGATAACGAAAACTTATGTTTCTCTGTTAGATCAATAGTACAGGTATTGGACAAAATAATGGAAACACTTGTCAAAATATGGGCATATTGTAACTGTACTTGGTAACACTGAGCACTGCGTAAATCACGTGTCTCTTGTTTGTTGCCGGCAGGATAAACTGTGCACTAATAGTAGAGTGAGGCAGTGTACTTGTGGACGTTGTGCACGGGTGGCAAGTGACCAGTATGACCGACTTGACTGAGTTTCAAAGAGGTATAATTCTGGATGCCCGTCTAGGTGAGCAAAACAACGACGTTATGTCGTGTAACACAAGGCACGATCTCGAACATCATGACCGCATTCACAGTTCACAGTAAAACAGAGTCGGCGAAGCACAATAGTGGTCGAAAGACGAAGCTGCAGGATAGAGATTGCCCAGGCCTTGAAACGGATTGTGACGTCGCAGAAGAAAACAACGACCAAGAAAGAGAGTACAGAACCTAACCTGCATATTAACACCAGAGTGTCATCCAAAATAGTCGGGCGGGAACTGCATAAAACGAGTATCCATGGGTGTGTTACTATTCGCAATCGAATAATAACAGACAAGAATGCTCAAATGCGACATGCCTGGTACAATGTCCATAAAAACCGGACGTTGGAGGACTGGCAACGTGTCGTGTGGTCGGAGAAATTACACTTTACCCTCTTCCCCATCACTGGACGTGTTTGTTCTCCTCTGAAGCATACAATGTGGACTACCTCCGCACAAATGTAAACATGATGGCGGCTCTATTATGGCCTGGGGTGCTATATCGTGGAATTTGGGAGCCCTCCTTGTCACATTACACTGTTCGATCACAGCAGTAGTGTATAGAGAACTTTTGACCAGGTCCACACAATAGGACAAACTTTATCTCCAGACTGGAATGACATATTCCAGGATGATAATTCCCCCATTCATACCGCTGGCCATGTTCAAGAGTGGTTTCACGAGCATGCTAGTGAGGTTCAACATCTTCCCTAGCCCGCCGTCCCCAGACCTGAATATCATAGGGCCTCTGTGGGCTGTTTTTGAAACCAGGGGACGGCGTCGATTTCCACCTTCTTTGTCTATACCGGATTTGGAAGCTATGCTCCATGAAGTATGGCTTCAAATTCCACTTACCACCATGCAGGACTTGTACCGGTCTATTTCGTCCATAATTCAAGCTGAATTGCGTGCTAAAGGTGGACTAACACCGTATTAATACAAAATGTTCTGACTTCCACAAGTGTTTCCATTATTTTGTCCAATTCCTGTAGTTATATCAAAACACATAGTGGAATATACTAGCAAGGTCCATCACACAGTTTTTCTTATCATCTCGCTCAATCTGTAGACTTAACTATCCAAGATATGCTATGAATATCGCTTGTATCCCTTTTTTGTCAGAGAATATAGTGAATCAAGTGTACTTTCAGTATATGCTTAGTCAGGAAAAATGGACTGATGTGTACAGAGGAACCGATATAAATAGCAAATTTTATGTATTTATTGAAATTGTTATTTATTTCTTAAACCTTGCTTTCCCGGTAAAAATAAATCAAACGCGTAACAAACATGGGCTAAAGATCTGGTTAACTATACCCAACTTTCTCAAACGTAAACGCTATCTGATTGTCACATCTAAAAAATGTCCAACTTCTCCGGAATTCGATGAATATTCCAGAAGGTATAAAAAATACGTAAAGCTATATGTCAATCTAAGGGAATGGAATAAGAGAAGGTCATTTTGAATTCTCATGATAAATCCCGTGCCTTGTGGAATATAATAAAAGATGAAACCGGGGAAAAACAAAGGAAAACCTTGATTTGAAAATATAGAACTAAAGACAAACAGTGACGTTATATCAGACCCAACGTTGTGTTAGTAGTGAAAAAAATTAACAACTATTTTATTAACTCAGTTAAGATGATTTCGGATGAATTTTAAAACAAGTCATTCTGTTATCTAGTGCAAAAATGTCTAAAATAATTTTGGCGAGTCAATGTTTCTAACGCCAATCACAACTGTTGAACTACAGAAAATTATGCAAGATCTAAAACACTCAAAGTCATTCGAAGACGACAGGAAAATAACGTGCTTTATCCATTTTTTGCCAGATTGGGATAACACTACCATCTGTTTGATCTTTTTAAGAATTTTTTAACTAATTATATATAATACAAGAAAGGCAAGGGCCATTACAAGCAAATGTTTTTCTGATGTACTTAGTGGTGCATGATGCCATAGATACTAAATACAAGCGATGGCGGCATAAGTTTGATGACGACAACATATGTCATACATGCCGCAATTTAGATACATTGGAACGTAGAATCACGAACTGTACAAAGACCGCACCGATATGGCAACAATGTCGAAGTTTAATAGGATTAATCACTAGAACGCCTCCGAATGTTATTAAATTTGAGCTGGTTCGACGCCCACAATTTAATTATTATCCACGACAAAAGAACAATGCGGTGATTTGGTATCTCGCACAGCTGTTGAGTTATATTTTGTGTAACACTCAACCAGTCGTGGGGTTTTTGGAGAATCTACGAATGAATTATGTATTAATTCCTCACAGCGACAAACAAAAATATTTTGCAAATTTTATAAGTCGCACTCTGCCCAACTCCTAGTGTCGTGAATGTGGGCAATTGCGGTGCAGGTGGTTATATATATATATATATATATATATATATATATATATATATATATATATCTTATATGAATTATATGCGGTAAAGGATCATTATATTCTGGTATTTAAAAGTTGTAGTGACTTAATGTTGACAAATGTATGTTTACGAAAAGATGAAATAAAATTTTAAAAAAAAGTGGTTAAGGCATCAGACTTCTAAATCTCGTCGCTGACAGTCGGAGGCACGAATCCCATCGCAGACACTGAAGAACTTTACTCACTACGAAATAAATAACAGCGAAGACAATGCAAAAAGGTAAATTTAATATCGATTACCACTGCGTCCAATACCTTTTTCGTGTCAAAGCAAATCTGACGAGGATATCCAGGGGAAAGACGGGAAGACGAGAGCGGTATAGCGGCGGGACTCGGGCGGTATAGAGGGGAGGTGGAGGCTCAGTGGCGGGACGAGAGCAGCCTGGCCGGGATTTTTGGCGGAGACGGAGCGGCATGCCGGCGGCGGACCGCGGACTGCATTAGTGTAAAATCGTACTCGGGCCGGCGGCGGGAGTCGCTAGAAGCCCGCCATTTCGTCGCCGTCGGCCCGCCATATTACCGCCGTCACCTTGTCAATGGGGACCGCAGATATACAAAATACTTCGTTATTGAACGATTATGTTATATATTTAATTTGAATTTAGAAACGGGTGTATTTCCTGATGGTTTTAAATGTGCAATATATAAGAAAGGTTCAAAAACTGATTTTAATAATTATAGGCCAATTTCTTTGTTAAGTAACTGCTCTAAACTTGTAGAAAAATGCATTAAATAGGCTGGTTGCATTTCTACACGAAATTAAGTATTTTTCAAATAAACAATATAGGTTCAGAACAGGAATGAGCACCTCGGATGCTGTACTTAAACTAACTGAAATAATTTGTAGAAGTTTAGACGTAAGTGAAAAAGTAATTACAATATTCTTAGATTTGGCTAAAGCTTTTGTTACAATACCTCATAAAATTCTATTCCAGAAATTTGAAAATTGTGGAGTACGAGGTGTATCACTGAAGTAATTTCAGAGTTACTTACAAAACAGACAACAAACTGTTAAAATTGGTGAAACCATGAGTAACTTCAAGCATGTCAAATTAGGAGTACCTCGGGGAACAGTATTAGGCCCTATTTTATTTCTTATATACATAAAAGATTTATGTAATTTGCAAGTAAGAGGGCACATACAATGGTTTGCTGATGATACTACCTTAACTATTACTGGGAAAACATGACCAGCGGAATCTGAAACGGCAGGAACTGAACTAAAAAAAATAACTTCTTGGTTAAATGCTCACTTACTTATTTTGAATACATGTAAAACCAAATACATTACTTTCTGACATACACATGCTGCACAACCTATGAATAAAGAACTAATACTTCATAAACTTTGCTGATGTAAAAGCAAATTTTCTTTGTATACTTCTCATTAGAGAGGAAAGTGTTAATTATTTAGGAGTTTTAATTGACAATCATCTAAAATGGAATTTACATATATTGAGCATGAGGAATACATTAAGAAAAATATCATAGATTTATCTTCTTAGATAAATTCTTGATAACAAATCATTACGTGTTGTGTACTTTGCTTTCACACAGAGTTTATAAGAATATTATACTAGGTTGGGGTGCAACATACACCTCTCACATAAAACCTCTTGTAACCTAACAGAACAATATTTTGAGACTATATTTGAATAGAAAATTTGATTGTAATGTTAAAAACTTGTATAACGATTTTGATGTATTACCAATCAATAGCTTATATTTAAAAATATATTGATGTATATTAGAACAAAAGAAACAAAATTGAACAAGTTATGCCAAGAGTATGAGACCAACCATCAGAGCTAATAAAACATCAACACACCACCAAACTTACTATCTTGTACCAAACATTTACAATAAAACACCTATATACATTAGATAAGAAAAACAAACAAGCCGGTTTAAAAAACTTATTTTTTGTTGGTTAGGAAGTCTAAATGACATTGATGTAAATAATTTATTATGAGTAACCAGACAACAGCAAACTAATGATTATGCGAGAATAGGACTCACACACAATCTAAGGCTTCTGTGAGTCCAAATGTTACATAAACTTGTGTACAAAGTTAAATAAATCCCAGTCATTAATTCATTGCTTACAGGAGTAGAGTATGATATAGATTTAATTTTAATTGTTGTACAGTAAATGTTGCCACCTACCATTATTGTGTAGCTTTGATATATCGTGATTTTTGCTTCATAACGTTGTTTTATTGCTTTGAAAGTTCTGATGCAGTGGTGCTAAGGTTAGTACCTAGAAAGAAAGTTATTAAAACTTAAACTGTCTTATTTTTTTAATATCCACCTTCCGTAAAATAGACTTGACATACTTTGCACAAAAAAGATCAATCAGGTTTACTGGTGCAATTCTATACAACAACTTGTCAAACTATATCAAAGAAGTACAAAATATAAAAACGTTTTCTTCAACGTTTAGGCGGATTCTAATTTCCAAGTGCTATTAGTCTATTGAAGGATACCTTGAAAGCACATAATATACCATTTTATGTATATATATTTTATTCTCCTCAATTTTTTATCTTATTGATTAGCTATTCTTTGTATTTCTTGTACTTCATTTTGTAATGTATTTAATCCTATATGTTTATTTATACTATATATGTGTATTTATATTATACAAGATGCTAATATTGTGTCGTATTCGCGTATTTCTATGACGAGTCCAATTGTACAATGTTACTTTACCAGCTATGTAAAGTGAAGGAAGATTAATAAATTAATTAACTAACTAACAGAACGTTGCAACTCTGTTATGTTCAAAATTAAAGATCGTAGCTAAAAATTAGTTTAAATACTTTCCTTCGTTTTCTCTAGCTTTGTGGACTTTCCACATTTTTTCTTTTTTATTCTACAAGTGTCTAGTATTAATAGTTCCTTGCGAAAATAGTGCAGTAAAACTGCAAAACGTGACGGAAATATCATTAGTTAAAAATTAATTGTGTTTCAAGGGGATTTCAATAGTAAAGACAGGAAGTAAAACATGTTTTGGAACATTCTTCCTATCCCTATTTTCTATTAATCTGAGTCTACGTATGTTCTAAATAATTTAATAAATCTGCGTATTGCTACAGGGAGCTCCTGAAATACTTTCTTCCATCTAAGTTCACTTTTGAGAAGCTTGACTCTTTTACTATTTGCACTTGCATTGTTAAGACACATCGTTTGCAGAAGGGATCCAAGAAACTAATTATAAGATCAAGAATTCCAAAATTTGCTATGATTAAATAAGAAAGAAATAGATACTTCAAAATACAGTTTATTCAATTATGGACTATATATATATATATGTTACACTGAAAGAAAAATCACAAAAATAATATGTTGCAATTAAGGTTGACTGTACAAAGTGGATGGATAGACATACCAAACTTATAGACTAACATATTTTCTTTTACTTTATTTAGAGCCCTATGCCTTGTGAAATCGTAAAAATTGTGTATCCCGCAGATGCCGAACCTGCTTCTGATTGGGACTCTAGACAGACAGTTATTAAATGGATTGCAGAGGAATCCCAAGATCCAGAGTAATATTTAGTTTTTAATACATTGTTGTTGCGCTTAACTATATCAACCTTTTAAATTTGTGCATACGTAATGTTTTATTGTGTTCAAGGAGCATTACTGATAACTTGACTTAAATTTAAGAGAGTTCTTGTATGCAGTATAATATTAGCTTAAGTTCCGCCATTGAAGCCTGAAAATAAAAATGAATATGAATACCTTCTAGCCAGTGTCTTGTGATAGTTTCTCTGCAAGTGTATTGCATAAATCTATGGTTTAGTAACTGTCGATTATAACTAAAAAAACTGCAGGAAACTGGAAAGAAAATGATCATGAGTGAGTGATAGACACCCTTCGGAGAGCACACCAATCGCTAAAATTAATAGAAGCAAAAGACCAATGTCTGAATTATAGGCAACGTCCCAATGAAGCATGAAAAATTTTCCTGGTTATATTGGACAAAACACTGGAAAACTCTATTTCACATCCATTCCATATTTATTTCTGACAAATATAAGGTCATCATTCGTGCATAATTCTGCCGATTCATGTCAAAAAAGTATTTTACAAAGTCTCGAAGGGTTGCTAAAGACAGTAATCAGTCTGATGTTCAAACAGCTTTCATGTATGTCAACATTGACTCCACCATATCCATGTCAGTCCTTGCAGTCTTAAATACTGGCTCATTTTTCTCCCTTTCGTCTGAAAATTGATGTAGTTTCTCTAAAATTGTATGCTCTTTAAAAATGGACACGAGTTTGAGATGCACTTCCTTAATATTGAATTCATTTTCTTTCTTCAAAGAACTGTATAGGTCTGTTATCTGTGGCTTGATGTTCTCAAGAATACTAGGATTTTCTTGACGGAACTCTTCCAGTAACAGGATAGAAAGTGAAGAAAGAGTTGTAAGTCTCTGCGAATGTGTTTACCCTCAAGAATCTGTCGAGAAGTTGCTGTACCATACAAATTACTCTCTATCCACAGTTCAGGAATGCCACTGTTTTGAATGAAGTTCCGAATAGTCCGTAACATGACAATAAATATGTGTAATTCACCAGATTTCAGCAACCATTTCCACTGACAGTCTTCTTGTGCCATTTTTATCTACTTAATTGGTTTATACAATGCCATATCTAGAGTTGCAACAACTTTCTTGCCTGGTCCTAGTATGAATGAATTTATTTTTTAAAATTATTTCGTAAAGGTTAGTTGCACGAAGTGATCGGTGGGCGATGCAGCCAATAAAGGGTAACGTGGAAACTTTTGAAACAGATTTTGTTTCACTCATTAATGACATGAAGCCAGGCCAAGTTAACCATGATACAACGTGTCGTGATTGACTGTCAGCATTTTTTACGTACATTTCTTCGTGTGTACTCTCAACTTCTTCAGAAATGCACTTATTTCTTAAAATTATCCATGCAAGATTAGTGATTTCTGTATCATATAATACAAATTTATCATGTGCCTTTTCTTGACAAACTTTCGGACCAGGGCAATATGTTGTTCAGTGAAATCTGGAAGAACGTCATCAATGTTAGATAGCGAGCGCTGTTGTGAAGGTTTCAGAAAAAGTGCTTTTGTCTTATCGTTTCCATCAGTAATCTGATAGATTGTCAAAATGGTGCCATGTAATGTTCTTTTACCATCAAGTGTCCTCACAAAAATCTATATTGTCAGCTGCACAGTGTATAAATCTTCCCTGCACTATGTCTTTTGGAATATATATCCCAGAGTTTTCTTTGATGTTTTCAATAAAACTTGATGCAATTTGGGTTCCAAGTCGCAAAACTCTTGGACAATCAATAGAACAACCTAATCCATGCAACCATTTTCTTACTTCGAGTTGAACCACGAACTGTTAAGCCAACACTAACTGTAAGAAGTGTTTTACGTACGCTATAGAAATTTGGAGATGTTCGATTCTTTACTTATTTGTCCGTCTAACATGATGCCATTAAAATTTGAGTCAAAATTTTGGTTCTTCTCTCTAGGTCTTGACATTTAATTTCTTTAGTATCTGACATGTAACACTTCCCCTTGATGCATCATTTGAAAAATGTTTTCACTTCACTTGGAATTACTTCCGTCGTGTCACCCGGAAAGGAACCTTGAAAGTCCAACGATTCTGCTTTATTACTTTGTCTCTAAGAATATTAGCAGCTTGAAACAGTATAGAAAACTCTCCTGTCCATTTCTTCAGCTTCACTCTCAGAATTTCCTATAATTACATCCCTTGTGCATTTCATTGAAAGTTTCTCAGGCTCATTTACTCGTTTCAGGCGGGAAAACTCGATCCCTTCTTCTGATAATTCTAGTTCAATTAGTTTCTTCAGTTTCTTCAATTATACATTCGCTTACACCATTGCTAAGCAAATGAACTTGTATTTTTCCTCCACAATTTTCATGCAAAATACTTTACCATCGCTCAGAGCTTCTGACAGAGACGCAATAAATTCTATTTTGGAAGCAACGTGGTCTGCGCTGATATTTGATTTACAATCATCTTTTAACTTTTCATGCTTCCTCAGTACATTTGTAACATTCGTAGCCCAGCATTTAGGATGGTACATAACATCAATTACATGGGCGTCTGTTGGATTAAGAGCTGCAGATAATCTAACGTGAAATGTTTCATTTTCACTTAACTGCATAAAGCTGCTTAAATTTATTCCAGCGTTATCAGTAGCTACTTGTCTATGTTTTCCTTGTCCATACTTGCAATATCTAAAAAGAAACATTTATTCTTATCATAATTGGTACATGTGCGCGTGTAATTATATTCTTTCGTTGAGAAAGACCTTGTTCTTCATCCTGTGGTTCTTTCTGTGAGCATTCTTCATATTTATTTTTAAGTGTTTCACAAACTTTTTATGGGTAATTATTTTATAACAACTTCTGTGCCACCTCACACTTGCTCTTTAAATTATCAATGAAAAATTCATAATCAAAAGACTTTTGTGTATTGATACACTTTTTATCACCCCAATGTGAACGATTAACAACACAATTTACAAGTTTTTCGTAACTATTGCCTGTTGGATTTAACACAAATTCTTGTGACGTCTGAATACCGCAAAGTAAACACAATGTTGCATCTGAAATATTTCTTCTTTTCTCTTGAACTGAGAACTTTGGATTCTGGCCCTCCATATTTTATAAGTCATCTACGATTAAATCTGTAATAATAAATGAGAAAATATGGGACAATATTTAGTAAAAAATTTATTCACTATAAGCTTAATTTAATTTCGGAATCATATTCTAATTCTACGTCTCAAGGGGGCGCTATTTTGAATATATCTTTATGTGGACCTTAGACAATTTTTCTGACAATTTATTTGCTATCTCTGACCTTAAAAACATAATTTTATGTTTTGACTTCAGTTTCTTTCAAATACGCCAATCACAATATTTTTATTATTTTCGGCCGCCATTTTGGCCGCCATGTTGTTTTCGGGACTCCTGGCCAATTTTGGGCTTATCACCACAAATATTCTTATTCTATACTATAAAAGAAAGAGATTGAGATATTTCCCAAACTTGTATCATCAAGTAATCCACGGGCCCTAATATTTTGACAATGGCCCCCATACTATATAATATGTTCGGTGATGCGTGGGCTTCCGAATGCGATTTTTTTTCCAGTCTAGTTTTTGAAACTTCGTTCTTATTGGCCAATGGACGCGCATGAGACGGTGCTCCAAATGGGAATCTCTGTAGTGGCAAACTACCGCCGTAAACAAGTTGGAGAAGAATGTTAACAGCACTTTCGCGTATGCCCACCGCTAACCGGGAGCTGCCAAATGAAATATGTAATATTTTTTAATAACTATTTTGCCGATTTTACTACAAATGACATATCATTTGCCAGTACTGTGGCAATGCAAAATATTTCCAATATATATAATCATTTTGAATTTCCTATTCTCCAAATAGATCATGTAAATGCTTTAATTGATAGCTTAAAAAATAAACAATCAGTTGGTTGTTATGAATATTTCCTCCGTTTTTACTAAATGTGAGTAAATTAGAATTGGTACCTATAATCATACACTAAATAAACTGTTCCCATATAGATGAAGTATTCCCTATTATTTAAACTTCAATAATGAGGCCAACACACTACAAGTACCAAAGAAAAACTAGGGAATATCGCTCACATCCACTTTTAGTAAATTGATAAAAAAAAAACTATTCTCCAATATTTAGTACTACATTCGAGGATAACAATATTCTAAGTGACTTCCAGCACGGATTTAGAGCTGGTAGGAGTACAATAACAGCAGTAACAAAATGTTATCATAAGACATTAGATAAAGTAGATGTAAGATTGTGGGCTTGTATCTTGACCTCTCTAAGGCGTTTGAAACTCTGTTTTCAAAATTTAACAAATATGAGTCATGGAAAAATTATCCAACATTGTGGAGTTGTATTTAAGGAGTAGGGAACAATGTACTAAGATAAGAGGTGAAGAACATATTGTAATACGAGGAACAAAGTCAAACAGTTGGTTTAGTTGCTTTACAAGGCTCAATCTTGGGCTCATTCTTATTTACGTGCTATGTTAATGATTTTCCTTGTTCTAACAGATATCTTGTCACAATGTATGCAGATGGCACTTCCAGCCTACTGTGGTCTCACAACGTAAGAGATTTAGAAAGACAGATAGAGAGTTTTATGGAGATATTTATAAATTATTTTAAGCAAAATGATCAACATGGACAAAACTGAACTAGTATATGGAGTGATTTATCCTCATTTATCATATGGTCTCTTACTGGGGGGTAGTGCATATGGTAATGTAAAAAGAGGTGTTGTCCTACATAAAATGGCTATAAGAACAATTCTTAAAGTAAGCAGGAAACATTTTTGTAAAGATTTATTTAAATAACATAATAGTTTAACATTATATGAAATATTTGTATATCAGATAACAAATTTAGTAAAAAATGACAAAGAATTCACGGTAAGAAATGAAGAAGTTTACAATTATTATACCAGAAGTAACGAAACTATACACAGAACACAATAGAAGACTGGAAGCAACAAGCAGAAGTCCCAACATTCAGGGTACATTTTTTTATAAGTTACCTGTGTCAATATAGAAACTAGAAGGTAAAGAGTTTGGCAGTACCCTAAAAAGACTTCGGTACAAAAGTGTTCATATGACCTCAATTTTGATTTCACCTGTTAAAATATTGAATGTGTATGTACATAATACTTACGTAGTCAAATATTAAAACTATATGTAAACTATAGGATCAACTGATGATGTTCATGCATTCCTAATGTTACGAACAATAAAGAATTTTAATTTGAAATGCAGCACTACGTGTGAGACCGATTGGGTTCATCATAAATTGATTTTCAATTTTGTCTTTATTTGATTTATATTTCACGTTGCAAAAATATTGTTTCGATTCTTCTTTTTATGTACAATATCTTTTTTCTAGAAGCCAATATCGAGTCAATTTTCGTTTTGTAATACTGGCGAGTCCACCAGAAGAAAATAAACTGGTTAGTGTCAGAGCAGGAGTTCTTTATTCGAAGAATTCATCTTCAGATATTCCTTTCATTAAGGAGAGTTATAGGATCGAAGGAAAAGTTCAACGGAGATAGTTTTAAAGCATGGTTGTAATCAAGAAACTTTTAAACTTTGCAAAAAAATGCACAGAAATATTGAAAATATTACTTTAGTCATTATCTTCTTGAATTTTTAACCGATAGTTTTCTACTTGCCTGAGCAAATTTTGTGTTAAAACTACAATCTTTCTTGAACAGCCAACCTCCCAAGAAGAAAAAAGTAGAAGAAATGGAAGAAGAACCTAGCTACGATATTGTTCCTGGTTCGAACAGAGACATTCAATTTTTAGTGTCTGCAGTCGCTGATTATTCCCAGTTTTCCTGCTCTGTTACTGAAATCTTTTACAAGGACACTTTAATGTTTGAGGTAAATAGTAGTAGTACGGACGTTCATTATTATATTGATTATGTGAGTTGACATTCAAAGTACTGTAATAGAAAAGTTTTTGTAAGTAGAAATGGTGAACGAAAGCAGAAACTGCTTTTCATTTGACGTAACATTTAAATAAAGTTAGGAATTTTAAAGAGAAATACAGTCAATCAGAGGTATTACAAGGGAAGCGGTAATTGACGTTTTTGTTTTTACTTGTTCTTTAGTTATTTTGTAACTTAGTATATTGTTTAATTGAATCCCTGGTTTTCAAATCGTCACTTCACCATGTTGTACCGATTTTGAGTTAAGCATGGAGTCAGGTTCTTCAGTCATAGCTCAAAACAATATCATATCAAGTTAAAAGATAAAAATGAATTTCATGGGCGGTATCAGTATCATAACTCAAGTATCATAACAATACAAAAGTCATAATCACAAACTATCGTACAGGAGGAGGAGGGTCTATTTTTTAGTTTCAAAACAAGACTTGTCCAGAAAATGTGTCATTTTTAAAATCAGTTTATATCCAATGATATATCATTGTATTTCGGAAGACAGCTGCTGCAGCTATGCACCAGAGAGCACAAAATGCTTGTACGAAGTATGTTGCAATGCAGCGCCCTTCTACAGTCTGGACCTTACATACCAGTCCAAGAAATTATTTATTATAGGCAGTTATGGGCTTATGTGTGTGCTGTTCATAACGTTAGTACCGGCGACTCGAAATTTTATGTCTATCAATAGAGCACTGCTTTAAAAGGTTTTATTGAAGTTTTCTCCATTCTGAAGGACTATATCATAAATTACTTATCTCCTGAAATAAAACATCTTTACGTTTTATCCGATGGATGCCCTGGGCAGAATGAAAATGTGGTTTGTCGTTTTTGACTCGGGACTTGCCAGTAACAGCAGTTTATCTATACATTTTTACATTTAGGGACCCTCATATCACCCCTCCCTCTTTATATCCTTTACGCGAGCCAAGTTGTGTACTTTCAAGGTCGTACTTCACGCTCATTTTTGAGCACCTTCCCTTGGGGCAGGCATGTCCCTAGATATTCTTGGATTGCCGGAATTCCGGCACTCCAAGAAGCTCCTGTGTTCCATCGGTCAGAGACCTCTGGGGTTGCGGGACGGACTTTTGGCCAGGCATCCAGAATGTTCTCCTGACCTATGTTCCAGATCTTTTGGAACTTCCTTGGGGGGATTCCTATCTACTATCTGGTTCCCAAAACTAGAACTTTTATACGTTTGAGTACACTTGTGCAAATCCAGGCACAGTCATTCCACGTAACTTCATTCACAGCTTTGTAATTCATACTTGCAACTTTATGAAAACCAAGAAAGTACGAATCACCTTTCCAACAGAGTCAGCATATTCAGAAGTGCTCCCAATAAATCCGAAGAAGATTTAACACCACAATAAAACTAAAATTCCTCAAGTTAGAAATAACTACAGTAGGTATTTTTTTCTGTTTTTCTCAATAACTAGTTTTCATGGAGATGTGACATTTTAAAAATCAAAGATTGAATTTTATTTTATAACAATTTAGTATTTTACCATCACAAACACAATAGAAAAGCGGCAACGTTTCGCAGCAGCGTGTTCACATGATAGGAGAGAAAATGGACAGAGATAACTGGTGCATTTGTCCTCTCTGCCATTTTCTCTCCTATTACGTGAACACGCTGCTGTAAAACGTTGCCGCTTTTCTATTGTGTTTGTTATGTTCTGTACGCCTATCTTTGTATCCTGTAATGTAAGTACCTTTGTTTCTACTTTTTTTATCATCTTATGTACAGAGTATAATAATTTACAGCCGTATTCAGTCCACAACTGGATGAGGTCTCTCCCGGGAGGAATTGGTGGTCTACTGCTGATCAGACTTGTTGGGAGAGGAGAGCCGAAACTCTCAACTGTGATCACTATTGTCTTTTATTCACAGCAGCTCCCCAATTGCATCACCATGCTGGGTGGGCACCGCTCCAGGCCCTCTCGCTTTGAAAAGAGTCCCTTGGCAGAGACGGTAACCACTAGACCAGGAGGGTGGTCCATATACAGGGTATATACTTATATAATTAAACAATTACCCAATAGGTTAATTTTAACAATATAAGATAAATTGATATTTTGCATGTCAGCCAAAATTTTGACATGTAAAATGGTGACTTTTCGGGCCATTAGGAGTGGTGGAACATTTTACATGACGATTTTATTTACTAAATTTCTCGGACGAATATATGGAATTATTGTTTCAATATTAAAACTTTTGTGAAATTTTACATCTCTTTGTATTTTACTTTACACCTATTCATGGAAGCAGGAACAAATAAGGTAGCAGTTCTGACCTTCATGTCAGGGGATTGGGATGTAAAGAAAGTATCCAGGAAGTTTTCGGTGTTCAAAAGTGGTGAGCCCTTGACGCCACTACCTTCGGACAGGTAATGTTGGAACCGGAGGCATATTCGATGGGTCACTGGAAAATAAGAACTTTATGTGAATTTGCACAAAGCAAACTATAGATCAACTAGGACTAACCTCTTCGAAAGTTTTAAAGCTGCATGAACCAAAAGTGATGCTCAGGTGTTGGTGAGAATGTGACTCCTACGAACCTTTACCACAAAACCAACTAATCGCAACACACACACACATGAAGCATCTGGACCGTCTAAGAAATGCATTTAAATACTCCAGCGTTTATTAATAGACATATCAAGACAATGCTCGTCCGCGAGTTGCCTTATGAAAACACCAAAAACCGCACATGTTTGGTTGAAAGATTCTCCGATATCATTATATTTACCTGGTATTATCCAAGTGAGTTTCATTTACTTCGCTCTCTCTCCAACTTCATTATTGTGAAGATCTTTAGAAATTACGATGCAAAGAGATGTCTTGATGACACCTTCATTTCATGCTCATCAGAGTTCTAAGAAATGGGATCAGTGATGGTAGAGGCATATCTGCACCAACGGGGAATATGTGGATTATTTGGTGCAGTGATGATGTCCGCAGTGATATAAACCGTGCGTGATTCGGACTCCACGTTAATAATAGGTTTTGTCCGTAGATACAACATACTCGATTAGACCGTAAAACACAACTTAAAGAAATTACTGTGACTGAGAGAAACTAGGGAAATTCTCAGTCAGATTAATTGGTCTTGCGACTTGAACCCAAGTCTTCCCGATTACAAAGCTAACACATTTTTACTGAGCCGCCACATTCTATTTTCTTCGACTTGCGTCTAATGTGGAAGCTAAGAATGCTTTCATAATGAGTACTTTATTTTCCTGTACGACTGGCATAAGAAATATTTCCAAAGATACACATACATAGATTTAACGTATTTCATTAAATGATTTTGTTGATACAATGTTCTTGTTTCTTCTTCTTATCTACAGAACAGAATATACAAATTTGATCTAAAGAATCCGGGAAAAGTTCCACTCAGCTTCAGATTGGAACTGAATATTGAAGCATGCATACCTTTCAGTATCACAGCATCAGACAGCCCATCATTACCTCTTGAAGAAAACCGAGCCGAAGCAGTTCCTGAAATAGTTGTTAAGTCATCGCCAGGATCTTCAGGAAAAAAGACAACACCGAGTAATATAAAAGTAGTGGGTACTTCAGGTAGGTAACAAAATTAAGGTTTAAAGGCTTTTTCTTTACGTGTATAAATCTTTTAACTAAGTAAAGCGAGTGAATTTTATATGAACCAGGATTATAAATTAACGAATATCCTACTTTCAAATATTCAGTAAACTAAACTAACTTCTCAAAGTACCGGTAGTTTATTTTACTAACCGACATTGCGACAAGAGACCTATATTACTTGCTATATGATATGCTGCCTCCTTATTTGAAATGCTCAAATTGAATTTTGGATGTGGCGTTCGTGTGCTTGTTACACACTTCGACAGACATTCGAACATCAACAAGAAGGAAAAATGGATATTATATCAATACGGCCTTGTGTCCATCTTTGTGTGAATAAAGAAAATATAGCTTTCTGACAAGGCTGATTATACTTTAATAAGAACAAAAAGAAAATAAAGTGTTACAGTTTCGGAGGTATCTTCTTCAGATTGAACTATACAACTAAACATAGATGAGGATGCAAAAAAGCAAGCAAGGAGATCCCCTTCTACTTTCAACAAAATCAGGGATCAGTACTAATTAAATGTTAACTTTGCTTCCCATACGGCTGCCCTATCCTCTCCTTCCTCCCCAAGCCGGCCGGCAAGAAATTTTATTTTGGTAAAAACTATCTATAGGCAGGGATTTCCAAAAATTGTCTCTTAAAAGCTGTTTTAGATCTCTTGGCTCATCAAGTTTGACAGGTAATTAACAGGTACAATCGCTCGAGTAAAGGGCAACAGTATGAATTCAACATTGAACATTTAATTAGTGCTGATCCCTGATAGGTTGAAAGTGTAAGGGGATATCCTTGCTTGATTGCTTTCATCCTTATCTATGTCTAGTTAAATAGTTAAGTCTGAAGAAGGTGGTATACTCCTAAACTGTAACGCTTTATTTTTCTTTATGGTTATTAAAGCATCAGCCTTCTCAGAAAACTGTGTTTTCTTTCATCAAGAAGGGGGAAACGAAACAGAAGGGGAAGAAAACAGTGATAGAGAAGATCTAACATCGTTTGACATTCATGTTTATTCTGGTACGATGTAATCCTATGTTCGTATATTTTAATGCATTTCTGTACAATATAGCAATACGTTTCTGCCTTTATCGGTACTTGGCCTTTATATTAGTATACAACCGCTAAAAATCGAAACATGAAGAAACTGTCTCTGCTCAAAATTTTATAAGGTATTCTCCATGTGCTTTGTAAGCTGACGAAAACCAAAGAGAATTCTTATTCATGATACTTGACACTGGAATTTGAACCCAGAGCATTCTAATAACGAGACATTAGTGAAACTTTTCGTCCAGTCAAACTAGTAATTGTAGTTTTCAAATTTTTTACATAGTTTACTTTTTATGTTCTCCAAGTATCCGTAGTAACCATAGGCGTAGCTACGGGGTGTGCCGGGTGTGCCTAATGGGCTGCTTTATCAGAGAGAATTAAAGACAGATATTTAAATAAGAGAGAAAATAATCGGCATCTTTCTTTCTCCACGACAAAATTATTAAAAGCAGAGATTATTTGAAATATTGAACTTGCTGAGTTTATACCTGAATCCCACCCTGTTCCTCAATATGGACTAAAACTTACTTATACATGTGGAAACACGTTCTTTTCTTTACTGAACGCTCGAAATTAAGAACTTAGGGAGAAAATATATATAACAATAACAATAATGTTACAGTAACATATTTGCTGCCAACAATCGCCTTCCCCTTCATTCTCATAATCAACTAATTATTGTGTTTTTTCTGTGTGGCAGAAACCTTATCAGTAAACATTCTGACAATGCAACTATATTGTCGGAAGTTTATTTATCAATGTCGCTGGGGGCTGGTACTTAAATCTCCTTCCTGAACTGGCTAGTTTACTTCGTTGTACTTGCTTTTTTGGATCCTGTTGGAAACTCGTCTGTCGGAATGATCGAAGGAACTATTTTTTGATGAAAATTGCGCTTGTGGACGTGATATTTCATTCGTATAAACTTACCGTATTTTTAAAAATAGTGGGTTTATGCTCTAAAAGAAGATGGATAGTTCGTAAGACTGAAAAGAAACGAAGGTGGTCCCAATCGAAAGCAGACAGTTGAAAGTTCAAACGCCTGTGATAGTGCCAGTTGTAGTGGTATCGGTGAACTTGTAAATAACAAACCATCCTGTTTCGATGCCCCTGACACTGAACAAAAACCAGGTAAGTCTATTGGCATACCAGCAGATTCTTGTGACCCTGTAAATGCAATATAACATAACAAAACAGAATGTGATGTAAAGGTGAAACTAGGACCGTACCAACCAAACCTGGTAGTTTTCCCTAGAAGTAGAATAAGTGGGAAAGAAAGGGCTTCAATCTAACTGGTTTCACAGTTACAAATGATTGGAATAGAGTATCGCTGTTGACTCTGCACTTTGTTTTTACGCAGAGTTTTGCTTCAAACAATGCATCAGTGAGAGGGCACCTTGTTCAAGCATTCATTACACGAGGTTTTAAAAACTGGCAAAGAGCAAACGAATGTTTTCGAAGTCATAAAAAATCTAAAGGACACGAGCAAAGCTTAAGTTCCTGGTCAAACTACAATAAAAATAAACCAATTGACTTCCAATTAGATTAGCGTAAGTAGGCTTTCTTTTCAAGCAAGAACAAACAAGACTGCAAAATCGACAAATCATGGAGAGGATAATAAACATAACTCTTTGTATGACAAAAGGAGGCCGCCCATTGAGAGGTCATACTGAGAATAAAAAAACAAACGACAGGGGGTTATTTCTAGATGTAGTTGATTTAATTTCCAAATATGACCCATTTTGAAAGAACATGTAACTAACAGCCCAAAACATTGCACTTAAGTCCATACATTCAGAATTATCTAATCCGCAGTTTGAAAATGTACTTGTAAGGGAGTTGAAAATGTCCTTCCTTTGTACAAACGTGTGCATTATCGATGATGAAACGAGTGATTGTGGTCACCATGAAGAGATGCCTATAGTTTTTCGATTTTTTTTATGTCAATAAACAGTTACCTGTTGAGCATTTAGTGGCTCTTCGTAAGTTATCTTCTGTAAATGCACAGCGAATTTTTAGTACGTTAGAACTAGTAGTGTCAGAGTTTGGTGTTGATTGGCAAAATGTTCTTTCAGTTTGCTTCGATGGAGCCTCATCAATGTCTAGGACACTATCTGGGGTGCAAATGGAGTGCAAAGAAAAGAACAGTTCAATAATGTACGTTCACTTCTATGCTCATTGAATCTTGTACTTGTGAACTCATGTAACTCGCGACCTGAAAATAGACTAGTTTCAGATGTTTTCGGAACAATTTAATTCCTTTACTCTTTCATTGAAAGTAGTTCGTCAAGGCCTGCAGTTTTTGAAATTGTATGCCAGGAAATTGGTATAAGTTTAAGAAAAATTAATTAAGTCTCTTTTTAAAAATGAGATGGCCATGCAGTGCTGAATCTGTTTCTCTAGTGAAAAGGAACTACTCTGCAATTATTTTGGCTTTGAAAGAAATCACTTAAAACAGTCATCAGGATGATGTGAGAGCTAAAGGAAATGGACTAAAACAAGTCAGATCGTTTGAGTTTGTCTTTTGTCTTTTCTGCATCCAGTCCTACGAATGATATCGTGAAGGTGAGAAAGCTACTCCAAACTCCAGATGTAAATCTATTTCCTGCTGTGACTAGTGTCAAATCACTTCGCAATGCTGTGCAATCCATGAGAAATTCATCTCAATTCATGGAACTCTTCAACGAAGCTATTACGGTCTGTGATAGTCTGGATATTTCAATTCCTCCGGTGAAGAGGCGCAAACTTGCAAAGACTCTTGACAAATCAGTCAGCTCGCAGTATTTGTACGAAACAAAGGAAAAGGATATGAGAATTTCTTGTTATTATCCGCTTTTATACTCAGTTGTTTGTGGTATTGATGAGAGATTTAGTCAAGAAAGTGTTGGGGTCATCAATGGCATGGGAAATTTGGTTGACTTGAATGTAAAGGATGAAGAAATAGTCGTCTTAACTATAACATTCAAATTGTCAGGCAAGGAGTTGGCAGCAGAAGTAAAATTTCTGAAAGGAAAATCCTGTGTAAAAGAAAGTTGTTCTGTTACGCTACAGGACTGGCTTGAGTGCAGTTGGAGAAAGAAGAGACACAGAAGATATTTACTGCATTCTACAGTCCTTTTCTTCTATACCTGTCACAAGCTGTACATGTGAGAGAGCTTTCTCCAAGCTTACCTAAGCTAAAACTAAATTAAGAGCAACTCAGAAGCAGGATAGATTGGAAGCCCTGTTCTTGCTATTTGTGGAACAGGAGAAAGTTTCATAAATTGATGAGTTTAAGAATATTATACCTTTTGACAGACGTCTCTTGTTATAGATGATGTGTATTTTGAAGTATCTGTTTATAAAATTTATGAACATTTTGTGTGTATGTAATTTCTGTGCAATTTGAGTTTTTTCAGTACATATATTAAGAAATTTTCAACACTGTCATTTTGTGAATTTATATTCCTTTACAAACACCAATGTAGTTAAAGAGATAAATGATTGTATTGCAAAGTATGTTATTAAAAATGTACAGGACATCATTTTTTTTATTTGTGCACACCCAAAATAAAGTACTATGTCTATGGTAGTAATACACCATGCTTAAGTGATTTAAGTTAATACAAGGTGGGACAGAGTGAACTCATTAATTTGAAATTTTCATTGCTCAAGACCTATAAATTAAAAGTTACACGTTTTCCATTAGGATTACAGGATATAAAATCAAAGTTTGAAAAAAATCCACCAGTTGTCGTTCATTGACATTGATATACATTCACACGAGTCATGATATGTTCCGTTGATAGCAGCACAAACCCTTTCGATTTTCTCCGGTGTCTGGACAGTTCGGCCTCTACCTGCACGTTTGTTATCTCTTGCAGAAGATGTAGTACAAATTTCTGAACTCAGCTGTTAACAATATTACGAAATGGAATTATCGTGAGTCTTCAAATGTTGCAATGCCACCTGATTATGAGCTGTACGGATGTCATTGGGTCTCCATGTATTGTTTTTATTTTATTTATTGTTTTCAAAATAAAGTTTCTACAGTTAATACCCGATATGCTGCTGTCCAACGAGGTATTTTAGTAAATCGCATACATAGATCAATGTCATATCGTGCCTAGCTTCAACCTATCCCTACTATCGGACGAGTACTACCAAGTCAAAATCATGGGTTTATTCTACCCCTCTAGCTTAAGTTAGGAGTAAAAGATATTAACAAGAAACCATGTTATTGAGTCAATAATTCCCTAATATTTATTTATTTAACGATCTCCAAATACAGACCAATTACACCCATTTTACACTTAATATTAAGAAAAATAATAACCTACAAGAGGAGGATTTTGTAAATAATTGCCATTGGCCTTATTCAATGTATTATCCCAGCATTTTACCTAGTGTGGCCGAGGAAAACAAGGGAATACCTCAGTCAGGATGGCCGGTAGCGGGAATCGAATCTGGATCCTCCCAATAACAAGACAAACTGCTCTATCTCGTTTGTTAGAAAGATAAATCAGTCTATGGGTAATTATTAGTAGATTTTCATAATAGATCACTCTGTAAAGAAGGAAAGTAGTAACTATTTATTGATTATGAAGGAAAATAATAGAATTAATTCTATTGGCATTGTTGTGAGATCTGAAATAAATAAATCTGAATGCAATTATTGAAAATGTTGGAAAGTGAAATTGCTTTTGATTTAGAAGCAGAGTCGGTATATTATTTTCATGCGTAGATTTAGTAGGAGTTTTACTTATGAATGTGTGTCCTATGAGTGAAGGTAATGGTGTACAACTGAGAATTACGTTAATAGATAGAAAGTAATATCCATTCTTACAATAAATTGAGAATACCACATTGGAGTTGTTCGTATCGAAATGAAGTATTTAATTTAAAATTACGACTAGTTTTGTAATACAAAATTGAATCTAAGTGGTCTCTTTAGTTCTTCTTGGTTATACGAATCGATTTAAAATTCAAAATAATGGTGAATATCATGACATATGTAAAATTAGATGTTTTATTGCTAACAGATTTATTTGAAATATTTAGAGAAACATGTTTAAATGTGTACGACCTAGATCCAGCTTGGTATTATAAAGGACCAGGTTCAGCATGGGATGCAATGCTAAAAATGACAGAAGTAAAATTAGATTTATTAGAAGATTATGATATGTTAATGATGATTGAAAAAGAAATTCGAGGTGAAATACCTAAATGTATGAAAAGATATGTTAAAGCATATAATTTGAAGGTTTAGATTAGTCATGTTCTTCTTTTAAATATTTATTATTTAATAAATATTTAAAAGAAGAACATGACTCATCTAAACCTTCAAATTATTTAATATATTTAGACGAGAATAATTTATATGAATGGGCAATGAGTCAAATTTACCAACTTCAGATTTTAAATGGGTAGATGAAAGAGATATTTTAAATGTTCCAGATGATTCTGATATTGGATATATTTTAATCGTAGATTCAGAATACCCAAGGGAGTTACATGACTATCAAAAGGATTTACCATTTACTGCAGAAAATAAATGCCCTCCAGGCTCAAAAACTCCAAAATTATTAACAACATTATGTGATAAAGAAAAATATATTATTCATTATAGAGCACTAAAACAATGTTTACAAAATGGCTTAATATTAAAGAAGATTCATAGAACTATAAAATTTAAACAATCATATTGGTTAAAAATATATAGATTTTAGTGCAGAAATGAGAACTAAAGCTCAAAATGATTTTGTAAAAGATTTCTTCAAATTGATTAATAATTCAATCTCTGGAAAAACAACAGAAAATATAAGAAACATTATGGATATTCGATTAGTATCTTATGCTAAAAAAATTGAAGAACTAGTATGTAAACCAAATTTTGATCACAGAACTATATTCAATGAAAATTTAGTTGCTGTTCATATGAATAAAATTAAAATATATTTTAATAAACCTATCTATGTGAGGATGCGTATTTTAGATATATCTAAAACTTTAGTGTATGCTTTTCATTATAATACCATAAAAAAGAAATATGCAGATAATATTGAAATGTGTCAAATGGATATTGATGGTATAATTTATGATATTAAAACAGAAGATTTTTATGAGGATATGAAAAATATGATAGATTATTTTGATACGAGTGATTATTTAAGATATAACCAATTTAATATCCGTCAAATTAACAAGAAGGTTTTAGGTAAGATGAAAGATGAGAACAGTGGTAAAATATTGTCAGAATTTATATGATTAAGATGTAAAATGTATAGTTTAAAAGTTCAAGATGAAAAAAACCGAAAAGAAAGCAAAACGAGTTAAAAGAATGATATAACATTTGATGACTATTATTATTGTTTATTTGAAAATAAGAAGAAATTAGAAAATGAAGACAATTAGAAGTTTCTAGCATGAAGTATATTAAGTAGAACTGAATAAGAAAGCATTATCTTCATTTGATGATAAAAGATTTGTATTAGAAAATAAAATACATACGTTATCATGGGGAATTATAAATTATTAAGTTTAAAATATTATTTTTATCTACCCAACTATCATGACTATCATCCAACACTAAACATTTAACAAAGACTTTCTCAACTTTCTTTCACAATATCTCCTCAACTAAATATATATAAAGATATTTTATTTTCATTTATTCTTCTTAATAAAATCTTCCTTTAATAACATCACCATCTGAATCTTTTATCTTATATGTTGTTGGATTAGAATATAAAATATCAACAATTTAAAAAATCTCAGTTGACCAATTAGCTGTATAAACTGTTTCAAATACTCCTTTTGTTTTACTAATTCAAATTTTATCAACAATTTCAAATTTGAGTTGATTTGAAATTTTAATATTTAGTTGTATAGATATATCTTTTTCATTCCTTTTAGATACATCATTTGGTTTCATTTTTATTGTGCTATGCTTTGTATCATTATACTCATTAACAAGATCCTGTAAAAAATGAATCCATTTATAATTACCTTGAACAGAAAATTGTTTCCACATTCTTGCTTTTAATGTTCCATTAAATCTTTCTACAATAGTAGCTTTTTTACGTGAATATGTTGAGTAGTGATAGATTTTATACTATCATCTGTTCGTAAATTCGTTAGAACTCTATATTTTGAAATAGTTTCAAAAGCTTTAGTAATATTCAGTCCTGTTTTATCTTTTACTGGAATGGACCATACAAATTTTGAAAATGCATCAATAACATTTAGGATATATTTGTAGCCTTTATTTATTTTTGATATTCCTTTCAAATTTCCAGCATCCATTTCTATTAAATCACCCTGCCATAAATCATCAATTCCTTTTGTAATTACTTTAGACCGTTTATAATTTCTTCTAGCCGGTTTATATAATTCCTCAATAATTCCATCTCTAATATTAATTTCATTTTTAGAAAACTAGATTTATTAGAATCACAAGTAATACATTTACCTTTTATAATAGGTCTATTTTAGTTGTTTCATATTTATATCTTGTGTTTTTGTTTGTTTCTTACATTTAACACAATATGTCTCCATTTATAGTCAAGAAAAGTAACTTATTTAATTTTATAATATTAGTTTTGAAGTTTTTAATTGTTTTATTGTTTGTTAATTTAACATGATTAAACATACAATCAACGTAATTAAATTGCTCTCTAATACGATTAAATAAATTAAAAGCTTTAGGGTTATATTTTATTTCAAAAATAATTTCCATACTAGAATATTTTGTTTTTAATCTATTAATTGATTTTTTATAATTTCTTCTTATTGTTCTTATGATGTAATAAGGTCTAACAGAATCAATACTGTTTTTTAATAATTGTAAATTTATGATGTTTATAATTCCTTTTAGTTTTTGGAGCTATATCTTCTATACACAGTTCTAGAGGTCCTAATTGCTTGTTTTTTATCGTAAGTTGATTCACTTTAGCCTCAATTTCAATTATTTTATTTTTAAACACTTCATTATTGTTTTCAAATTCATTACTAAAAATAATCTAAAATGATTGTATTGCACTTATCATAAAATTCTATTGATATCCAGCAAGCAATATTTAAAATAAGTTCTTTACAAACATATTGTCCTGTTATAATTCTATCAATTATACTGTAGAATTACCTTCTCGCTCATAAATAATTGAGGTATCAGAATTTTGACACCTAAATTTATTCTCAAAATATTTTAATAATTCTTTACTGTTTTTATTATATTTCCATTTTCTAAACTCTTTACCTCCACTTTTACATAATTTTGTAGCAATAAAGAACTCAGTTTCTTTGTCAATTATTAGTTTAAAATCTCCAAACAATCCATAAAAATAATTATCTTTTATTTGTTCATAACATACATCAACTAACGGTGTCATTTATTTAAAATGTTTTTATTAAGTGAACTCAAATTCTATAAACTTGAAGAAAGATGGAAATAATAGTATTCTATCCCAAACAGATAACCCCTGGGCTTTAAATGAAATTTTATCTCCTTTCTCAATGGGGATAAAGATTTACTTTTTCGTTGTTAAGAAATATCTCTATGTGGTAAATATCAGGTTCTGACTGAATTCTCAAAATTCGAGCTTTATATGGAAACACAAAATATGAAATGCCATGTACAAATATAAATACTTGATCAGAATTCGGTTTACCTTTTAATTTTCCATTTAAATGAATTTCTGTCTTTTAGTTTAACTCATTGCAACTAGAACCGATACTACTATAAATACTAGTCATATTTGACGTTATTTCATCCATTTTTTTATTATAAATTTTATCAATATTTTCTATCTTTTTTCATAAGTTTTAACATTTTTTTTCTATTTTCTAATTAATATTGTATAGCTCTTCAGATTTTATTACAAAATATATCCTTTTTTGATGTTATTCCATCCATTTTTTATTATAAGTTTTATCAATATTTTCTATTTTCTCATTAATATTGTTTATCTCTTCCTGTTCATATTTCGTGTTACAGAATATATCCATTTAAGCTGATGCTGAGTTTTAACATCAAATTATTTATTCTCCTTCTAACCCATAATTTTTTAATGTTCAACATAATAAAATTAATGAAATAGTAGTTAGTATTAAAGATGAAAATGAAAAATCTATTGATTTTGGAGGAGCAAATGTAACAGTAATTCTACAAATCAATTAAATAATTTTATCCTATATAAATTGAACATATTGAGAGGTATGAAAAATATTTCTTTAAATCTAACCAGAAAACAATAAATAATTTAAATTCACCTAATAAAAGTATTGAGTTTGAAATAGATGTTGGGGCTGTATATATTCATCCCTACTTTGCTGATTGTTATTTAATATTTGAAATCAGAGAAAGAGATGCAAATGATGAATATACAGCTCCATCAGTAACTCTAGAAGGCGATGATGTTAGATTAATTAATAATTTTATCCCCCATTTATTTTTTCAAGTTCAAATTAGTAAACATGGACAAATTTTAGATATTATTGTTTATCCAGGTATAACTTCAACTGTTGTTAATAATTGTTTAATTTCAAAACTAGAAGCCAATTATTATGATCAAGGTGGATGGGAGGGACTTACTTGGAGATGAACAGATGAGATTTTTTTGTTTCCACCTGCATTTTGTTCAGATTATAAAGAAATTATGTTGAAAGGTGGATTAAAATATACTTTTGTTAGAAATCAAAATGATGATAATTGTTTTCTTGTAGGTAAAAAATATAAGATAGTTAATAATACTCTACAAGAACGAACAACTAATTCTCATCCTGCAAAAGTTGTGAATAAATTAATGGAAATTAGAATGTCGGTTTTTACTTATAATTCTAGTTGAGCTAATATTTTAAGAGCAAATATGTAGAAAAAAGGAAATTCCAATTTCATTTAATATGTATCAATGTTTAGAAAAAGCAGTATCTGGGAAATATTTCGATTTGATTTAGCCACTCAATTTAGCTCTCATGAATTGGTTATGCCTAATTTTGTGATTTGTTTGTTTCAAACTGATAGAAATGATTCTACTCAGAAACATGATTCAAGTAAATTTGATCATTGTAAAGTCCAATACATAAATTTTAGAAATGGAAGAAATGAAATATTTCCACATGAATCATTGAATTTAGATTTAGATAATCACAAATATTTAAATATATATGAGATATATGCAGCTTTTAAAAGAGTGGTAATATTGAAATGTATTATTTTCCTCTAGAATTTTTAAAGAATAGACCAATGTATGTAATTAATACTAGCAAACACAAGAAAGTAACTACATCAGATACGACTAATTTGAAGCTAATTGTTAATTTTGAAGAAAATGTACCTAATAATATATTATGTTATGTAATTACGATTGGAAAAAAGAATTTTATATATAATATTGAGTAGGAAAAGATAGTTGAAAAATAACATAGCATTTCAGAATGGTCAAATTATGGTGCCTTTTTATATTTAATGTAAATGGAAACGCCTAATAATATCCCAAAAGAGAAATTTATAAAATTATTAGAATCATTAATAACACAACGTGATTTAATGTTGAAGAAGAAAAAGAGAAAATATAAAATTCTAAAATATTTCAATTATTTCTTAATCATATTATCAATATCTTTATCAGCTTCAACAGGATTTGTTAATATATTAATTCCAATAACCATATATACAATAATTCATACTAGTTTTACTACACTTTCAGTAGCTATTACTAGATTAAATACTAAATTTAATTTAAATAAAAAGAGCAGTGATTATAAAAAGTAAATTCAATCAATTAATAATTTTAAAAATGAGTTGGAAGTGTTGCTAGTGGTTAATGGTTATTTGGATATTAAACACATTATTGAAAAGTTAAGAGTTGAAATGAGAAACAAATTCAGTGATTTTTTTTCTTATAAATGGATCCTGAAACAAAATTTGCCTTAGCAGAAAATGTTCATATTACTATTCGAGGGTTTCAAGAAAATGTGGAGCTTGGTTTAGAAAAAGATCAAGATTCTGTAATTTTAAATTATGATAAATGGGAAGAAATACAACCCCACCTGTATTCAATTGAAAAAGAGTTAAAAGAACCAAATCAAAAGTTTATGCTCTCACATAATTTAGATTTAATTATATGCAAAGTATTGCTTTCAAAGGAAGTAATAGAATTGAATTAATATTAAATGAACACAATTGGAGAGAATTTTTAAGACTTACATTTTTCATTGAGTGGGAAGTTTCAAAAAGATTTCTTAGCTGTATATAAAAATCTAAGTAAATATGTAAACTTGTAATATGTTTTTATGGTTTGAAATATAAGATACTGCTTAGAAAATATTTTGTTATTCTATATTAATTAGCATTGAAATTTTCCAAATTGACATGTAAATAGCAAATATATTATTTTATGATTTATCCTGAGAGTTAGACATCTCGCAATACACCGTGAAAATATTATTTTAATTTCTCTATTAATTTGTGTTAGAATCTGTTGATAAACAACAAAGATATAACAAATTCAAAATTTCGGTATTTTTAATTTTTTTATTATTGTTTTTAATTTTTATATAGAAAAAAAGTCGTAGAATTTCATGTAGATTCTGCAAATATTTTTGTTTTTTCAGTATTTAAGAAAGAAATTTTCACCAGTGTTTCCAACTCATTTCTAGTGATTTTTAATAAAATCTAGGCTGGCTAAACAATAAACACTTTTCATTGTTTGGCATTGGGGATGTGCTGAATTTCGTTTCCGCAACTATCTGCTGGAGTCAACTAGTGACATCTAGAAGCAAACTAACTAATATGTGTTTTACTTGTGTTCCACACCGAGAGATGGCATTAGTTAGTTTGCAACTATCTGTTGGCGTCAACTAGCGACACCCACTAGCAAACTAACTAACTATGTGTTACTTGTGTTGCACACCAAAAGATGGCATTAGTTGTATAAAAGGATGGTATATAAAAGTCAAATTTATAAGCTGTGAATAATGTCTGCCTCTGTAGCTCAGGGAGTTAGGATGCTAGACTAGTTAGCAGATGTTCGGCCGATAACGTAGGCTCGAACCCTGATGAAAACTTGTAAATTTGGACCCGCTTATAAATTTATAATTTCAACAGTCTAGTAAAAGTTACTGAGCTGTTTCGTTGCTCCTAACGCAGGTGGTTACAATGTCTACATCTCTGACTCGCGTGTAGATGTGGTTGGGCGTCCCTGGATATGGAGCACTAAGGGGGGATATGAAGTGCAGCGGGGGTTAGGAAGTATAAGAGTTAGGTTGTTAGCACAAAATGAGAGACCTGGCGCCAGGTAAATAGTAGATGTTTGCCATTGCAAGTCAATGTTCAAAAAAGAAAGATACGAAGGAGAAAAAGAAAAAAAGATACAACAAAAGTGGGATGAGGGAAAGAAAAAAACTGGTATCCATCCAGGAAGAAACAACATAAACAAAACCGACGTCGGTTTCCTGGATGGATATCAGGTATCTCCCACTTGGAGTTTTGTTTTTCCAAATAATAACAACACTGAAATCAGTGCATAACTTCATATTTCAACTAAAATTCACCACATCATCAAATAAAGTTTGTGTGCAAAATCTCAAGTTGTTTCTCTAATAATAGGTTGGAGACAACTTGTATGTGATTAAAGAGTCACTGGCGTACTAGTAAATAGTCGTAAACTCAAAATGTAAACAAAAGCAACTTAAAAAGTTAGAGTATAAGGAAACAAGTTAAACCTCTAGCATGAGTTTAAGTTCTCTGTAAGTTAATTAACTTGTGATTAAGTTCTCTGGTGATAGGCTGGAGACAACTTGTATTGTCACTTATTTATCTTCGGGCGCCAGTAACTCTTTAATATGTTCATAGTAGATATGCCATGCGGTTTTTAGCCCACTTGAGTTTTTTAGTCTTTTAACTTTTTAGCTATTTTTACCTAATTTTGCCCACTTTTTACCCGATAGTTGTTATTTTTTGCTTATTTTTCTTTATTTTTTGCTTATTTTTCTTTATTTTTTGCTTATTTTTCTTTATTTTTTGCTTATTATTTGCTTATTTTTTCGTTCACCTCATTGTTCGTAAGTGAGCTAAAACCCGCAGTATAAGGAGAACGAAACAAATAACAAAAAATAAAAAATCGGGTAAAAAGTGGGCAAAAGTGCTTAAAAAATAGCTAAAAGTTAAGTGAACTAAAAAACTCAAGTGTGCTAAAAAACCGTATGGCATATCTATTAGAGATCAAATAAGAATGCATCTAAGAAATGTTATTTCTAAGCAAAAATACATTAATTTGTTTATAGATACAAGTGTAAAATAAATGAATAACTATTGCAATATTAAACCAAAGTTGGCAAAGCCTAACTAAATAAAAAGATTAAACATGCCATTGAACGTTTCCATGTTCCTACTTGGCATCCTGAAAGTCAATTTGGTAATGTTTGTAATTAAAATTTTTGGCCGGATGGTCTTCTGTTTACAAACTTTTATGGTAAATTATCTTGGGGAGATGAATAATTTGGACGGTAATGGTGGTACAAATATTGTGGTAGAGAATGGCAAAAGTTACTATAAGTACAAAAGTGACGGTAGAGTATCATAAAGGCTCTTCAAATACAAAGAATCCAGGTTTACTCAACGATGATGGAAAGTAATATTGAAAGTAGAAAGTGCTTCACCTTGTTTTATCAGAATGTTAATGGAATAAACAAGAAAGAACTACAGTTTGTTGATAATATGAATTGCGAAAACTTTTATTTTGTTTGTGTGACGGAGAGTTGGCTGATGCATTTTATTTCTAAAAAAGGAATTAATTTATGAAGTTATACCAGTACCGTTCGAGCATCTAGACGTTATTTTAGTGAAATTAAAACTTACAGGTACAAATTATTTTTTAATTGGTATTCATTACTTTCCGCCGAATTTACTAGTGAAAGATTTTCATTGGCAATTATAAGTGGTTAAGTAATTATGTTCTTGACAATCAATTGAAGGTTATTTCAATAGGTGACAATAATGGAAGTGGCATTAATTGGTACAAACGAACAATTAATACTAACCACTACTATAGAAAATTGAAGGCGGAATTGATACTTGAGTTTTCTTATGTTCTAAATTTGATACAGCTGAATAGATCTTACGATTTAAATGACCCTAACCATGTATTAGATCTACTACTGACAAACGTTTTAGATAATAAAATTTATTTTAATTTTCCACAACTAACAAAGGTTGACAAATTTCATCCTCAATTCATTTTTCAGTGTTTTTTTTAGAATTGGAACGGAGCAATTCTAAAAAGGGTGATAGCCATGTAGTGTACGATTTTTAAAATGCCAATTTTCATTCCTTATACGTGAACATGATAAATATAAAAATTGAGGGTGATAATATCTTGGGCGTTAAGGAACATCTTATGGAACTATATGACCAAATTTATGAATGTTTTAAAAATAATATTCCGACAGAGGAAAAGAAAGATAAAATTTTATACAAGGACCATGCATGTCTAGAGGTTTAAAACAGTTGATAAAAAAGAAAACAAAATATTTCATTGCTTTTAAGCGCACGGCTAAAGTGGAAATGTATAGACGATATGCTGAGCTTAGGAAGATTACTAAGAAAATGTACCAAGAATCATGTAGAGAGTATATCAATAATCTAGAATTTAGCGTTAAAAATAAAGGTCATTTCTTCTGGAATCAGTACAACAAAACTAAACGACACGACGTTCCTAGGTAAATGGAGTACAAGTGATTACTGCTTAGTAATATGACTGACATAGTGAATTCTTTTAAACCAATATATATGTCCATCGTTAATAAAAATGAAACGAGCACTGTGAATATAGATTGTAAGGATGCTAATAATATTAGTGTAGATGTATCCCTAATAACTCCGCAGCGCGTACAATCAGCTATAGCTAAATTGAAATCATCATCAGCTGGATTTTATAAAAAAAAAACTGTTATAAAAGGCTACGCAGAAATATTGGTAGCACATCTAGTTAAGATACTTAACAAATCTCTGGTTATTAGCATTTATCCTTATATATGGAAACTATACAGTACCAGGGAGGATCACAGAACGATCCATTAAATTACAGACCAGTTTCCCTCATATGCTCCTTTGCCAAGATATTTGAAACAATTATGTATGATTACTTTTTAGACTAAAAACAATACATATGAAAATCAGCATTTTTTTTTTTTTTCAGAGGAAGAAGTGTTGAAACGAATTTATATCAAGTCACTGATTATATTAACAATCATATTAATAAAAGGGAGCAAGTTGATGTAATATATATTGACTCGTTTTGCTTCGTGGGGGCTGTGTCCTCAACTTGGGAAGTTTTGGGGACTGCGCCTCTTTATCGTAACCGGACTCTACGAAACTGCACCGCAATGGTATCGATCTGCAACCCCAGCCCGGAGGGCTGCGCCCTCATAGTGGAAGTTTGCCTCAATTATTGTAACCTACTCTTCGTTCAAAATTTCGTTTCTCTAACTTCAATGGTTTGGAAATTGGGTTTTTGGGTGGCTTTTGGATCCAAGTTGACGACTTTTTTAACGTTGTTTTATATTGTCGTGTCCTACTTGTGATAGTACACCTTCATATAGAATTTAATTTCTCTAGCTCAAACAGTGTGGAAAATGAATTTTTGGGCGGTCATTTTGAATCCAAGATGGCGAATTTTCCAAAATGTTGTAATAATTCACTAAACTACTCTTGATAATACACCTTTGTGCCAAATTTCGTAATGCCAAGTAATCACAATTTAATCCAAGAATGTATACAAACGTGTTTACTTTTCATTTATATGAGAAAAATCAATAAGGCAGGAAATAAGAAGCAAATTACTTCAGAAATTAATCAATATTATTTTCCTAGAACCTTTAACATGAAGATACAAACTTTTTCCAAGTATATTGTGTCAAAACGCATTGGACGAGAGATAGCATATCTTTCTATCTTCTTAAAAAACTTCCATCTTCTCTCTTTTTCCTCTTCATGTCCTTCTGCCTAAGCAGCTATACAATGATCTTAGTTTTAGAATCTTTAAGAACATCATTTCATCCTAAAATCCAGTAACAACCTTGTCAACATTAATACAAACATAAATAAAAACACCATTTCAAACTCAAAGTTAGTTTCAGACTTGTTTCAAAGACACTGTAACACAGATAGCTAGTTACAAGCGCTTCCAATGTTTCCTTTACAGGTTTCGCAACATGAAGTCAAGCATTGTGGTGCTGGAAGATCACTTTGTCGTGTCTTTTCGTGTCATCTGGTCGTTTTTGCTTCAATACTCGACTCAACTGCATCAATTGTTGTCGGTAGTGTTTCCCAGTAATGTTATTTATTTATTTATTATTTGAGCAGCTCATGATACACTATACCCTGCTGATCCCACCAAATACGGAGCATGATCTTAGAGCCATGAATATTCGACTTTGCCGTCGATGTTGATGGTTTACCTGGCCTTCACCATGATTTTTGGCGCTTCGGATTATCGTACCGTATCCATCACCTGGATAAAAGTTTTTCTTCTGTATCTTCGAAGCAACAATTCACAAGTCATTTTGCGCCTTTCGACGTCCCTCGGCTTCATATCGTATGACATTCAATTTCCTTGCTTGTTAATCATCCCAGTGGGCTTTAAACGTCTGTAAATCGTTGATTGATCAACATTTAATGATTCTTCAAGTTCTTCTTGACTCGGATCCTCATCGAGTAAAGCTTCCAATTCCTCATCTTGAAACTTTTCCGGCTGGCCTGGGCTTTCCTTATCTTCCGTGCCGAAATAACCATTTTAAAGCATCGAAACCAGTACTCATGTGTTGAAATTGATGGAGGATAATCACGATAAGCTTCTGACAGCATTCGCTAACTTTCAGCAGCACTTCTTTTCAAATGAAAGCAAAAAAGAAAAGCTTCACGCAAATTGCGTTTTGTTGGCACAAAATTCGACATATTCAACGCTCAATAAATACAATTCGGCAAACTAACATACACTGCAAACTACAGCCAGTGCTGATGCTTGACATGCAGTTTGCAATCATATGACACGTGGTGATATAATACTAGTTATATCTCTTGACAATCCCTTAAACTTAATGCACACTCCCAATAATAAATTAGAAGCTGTTCAAGTTATTTGCCAGAATGGTTTGTCACAGAGAGAAACTTGATTACTATGATAATCATTATAACTACTGGCCATTTTTTTTCTCTAGAAACGTTAAAGGGTAGAAGAGGTAGAAATGATGCCAAGTTTATGTGCAAGGTAATTAGTTATAAGTATAAATCAGACTACATACTTAATGAAATTAGTGTTAATGTACCTCTATACAATATTAGAAAATATGTACCTTTATCTGTTGCTAACAACAAAAAACAAATATAAAAAGACTTGTACAAAATTATAACAGGTACCATACATATGCTTTGATTCTACATTTCTCCATGTGTAATATGATTTGTGCTATATATTTGCTTTATTGCTGTTCTTAGCACATTGTATTAAACAAATCAATAAATTAAATTAAATTTAAAAAAAAAAATTATTTTACTTTTTTTTATTTCCCCCTCTCCTCTGATTCTTTATTGTATTATTCCTTTAGGAAGCCCCCTTACCTACTTCTAGTAACCTTCGCACTTTCTTCTCCATTCAGTGTTTTTCTTTGACACATCTAATTATTTTCCCGCCACCATAACCTGTCTACACTGTTACCCAGTATCTGTTGGTTACATGGTGTCTTGGCCCAAGTCTCGAACCTGTCCGCTCTGTTCTGTTTCTCTCCTACCATGTGAAAAAGTTTTTGCGAAACGTTGCCGCTTTTCTATTGTGTTTGTGATGTTCCTGTACTCCTGTCTCAATATTCTATATTACATTAGTTCCATACTTCAATGTTCATTTGTTTACGCTAAAATGACAAGATATTCCCTATCTAATATTAGTGTCCGTGTAAATTTTGTACTGTCCTGTAACATTCCTCAAGAATGAAGGAAGTCTATAAATACAGAAGAAGGTAAAAAAGATATACACGATATTAAATAATGAACTGCGAAGAGAAACAGACAAAGTAAGAAAACTGTGGATGACAAAGAAAATATGTGTGGTCATTGGAGGATTAAAAATGATCAGAAAGGTATATTGGATAGATGAAAAGAATGCGTAGAAGAACTGTATGAAACGTCCAAACGCCCACAGACATCAATATCGAAGAAGAACAAGTTATGATAATAAAGGTTTTAAAATTTTAAGAGAAGAATTTGAGAAACCTCTTGAGGTGTAAAATGGTAAAGCGATGGGTGTGGATGCTGTTCCGATTGAATTGATAAAAGCAGCCTGGGAGGGAAATGAAAAAGTGAAATGCTGCAAATCTGCAATAAAATTTATGACTCACGGGAATGACCAAGCGACTTTTTAGAAATCATAATGATTCCAATAGAAAAGAAGAAGAATTCCAAATAGACCATGACTTATCAGAACGAACAACACTTGGTCGAGGAGTGAGACAGGGATGATGTCGCTTGCCCACTTCATTTAATATATATCTAGAACAGGCTGTGTAACTAGATTTTTCGAAAGCGAAAGAGGTGTTTCGGTCGGGGGAAGAAAACTCAGTTGCATTAGATTTGCGGATGATATGGTTCTTCTTGCAGAAAAATGATCACTTAAGATAACATTAAATCAGTTGGCGGAAAGCTGTGAAGAAAATAGAATGAAATTAAAGGTAGCTAAAACAAAAGGGATGGTAATTAGAACAAATTGAGCCATAAAAAATATCAAGACGTGAAGACAAAAAGTAGAACAGATAACCAGTTTCAACTATTTGGGTAGTGTTTAGGAATAAGTGAGGATGTGAAATGTGGAAAAGAGATCAAGGCGAGAGTAGGCATTCACTAAGAAGAAGAATTTTTTCTGCAGATCGATGAACAAACAGTTGAGGAAGGGATTAAGTAAATGTTTTGTATAGAGTATGATGTTGAATGAAGCAGAAACGTGGACTCTACGAAAGAGTGAAGAAAGAAAATCGGAAGCCTTTGAAATGTCGATATTGAGAAAAATGAGAACAAATCAGCTCGATACAGAAGATCAGAAATGGTGAGAATGAAGAAAGTAGGCGAGACGAACAATTCTAGAAACAATAAAAGAGAAAGAGAAACTGATTGTGACATTGGCCTCCTTATAGTATTTTCCCATATTTTGTGTACTCTCTGAGACTCCTTCTCTTTGTGTACTCTCTGAGACTCCTTCTCTTTGTGTTTTAATATACGACGAGCAGTGTATTTCATTAAGCTCGTATGTGTGTCGATAAAAATCATTTAGATTTGTCTTGGTTTATGTTTTGTAGCTATAAGATGCTTCTAAAAATGTATTACAACTTTAACACAATTCAAAACTTATTCAGATGACTTTTTTTTTTTTAAATGTCATAGCATAACAAAACGATTAAGTTTTTATCTCGGATGAGAAGATGTGATTTGAATTTGATGCAGTAAATATTTCAGCTGTAGTCAACTTATTGGCACATGCAACGTCTGTGGCGTCTTTTCTACAACTTCGGTAGTAATTCGAGATAGATCCTCAATGGCATTGTCAGACAAAACACTCAATCTTTAACCTTGTTAACGATTCCCCACAAAAATAATCTAGGGGTGTAAGTTCAAGAGGTCATGTTGTTCACACCGTTCGATCAACCCACCGACCTGTACAACGTGTACCTAGGTACTCAGGTACTTTTTTAGAGTAACGAGGGAGTAAGTCGTCTTGTTGAAAATGAGTAGTTCTTCGTGATCTTCGTCTTACTGTGATATGCTTTTACTTTGCTGAGGATGCAAAGAACGTTCACCTTTAGCTTCTCACAAATATATTCCAGGGAGGTACATGCATTTTCGTTGCCCTAAATCCAGCAGCATGGGTGTACGAACAATTTTACAAACAATTTTATCTGCACCTGAAAGGTCTGGAGCTATAGCTAAGTTACATAGACGTTTTAATAGCCTTCACCACATAGTTACATGAAATACCACCTTTCGAAGACGCACCAAACGTTTTTGGAACTTCGAACGAAGGTCTCGTTATGTAGTTGTACAGTAGCGTTAGAGACGTATGAGTGACGTGATTTGGTATAGAGCGCACAACATTTGATCTCAACGAATTTCTTAATTGTATTAACAAATTGTTGTTAGCAGACCAAAAATGATTTTTGGTCGTTTAATAGTTTTGTTTTGTTTATAAGAACCACAATGAAAGTATACATAGAGATAATGATTTGAGATTTAAGTTCAGCAGCTTTGATTTGCAAAGCCGTTTTCAATCAGGTGACTACAAACTTTTCTTACAATGTTCTTGTATTATATACATTCGGTCTTTATCATGCGTTAGCGTCTCAATGAAAGCAGGCAAAGACAACTGACTTTGAGTTCAGCGACAACGATCTATATAACCGTCTTAATCTAGAGACGCTACAATCTTTCCTTACAGTGCTTTTGTAATATATATGCTTATGTCGGATGAGTCAAAGTTGCCTAAAGGCATTAAATAAATTTCATTGTATATATATATATGCTTCTGTGAACCTGGACAGAGAAATACTTGCAATAGTATACAGAAAACTATTCCGTCGGTTATACAGAAAATAAACGTCTTCTTTGTCAATGTTTGTTTCACCATGTCTCTCAGAAATGTGGAACTGAATGCCTGGTATACATTTTCTTTGTCAATTTTGGTGTTTTCTGTAGTTTTGTTTGTTTCACTCACTATTGCTTGCGTTAAAAATACTTGACATGTCTTCAAACAGAGAAAGATTGGTTAATAAAGGATATCTAATTTGTAACAGCACAAGTAACGTAATCGAAAATGGACGCTAAGGTATAAATCCAGCATGGAAAAGAGTCATCAATATGAACAGAATTAAAAAAAACGAAAATTAGTTTCTCAACAAACAAATATGGTCTGGTAACAATGAAAATTCAAAAATTGAAAACAACTATTAAACAATAAATGATCTTGTTCATAATACTCTTGATGATGATTGCAGGAAGTAGTAGAAACGTTATGTGGTGTTATAAATGTTATTTTAACATAAGATAAACGCACCAGTAATAGACAGTGTACCAGTAATGGACACTTGAAGAGAAAAGTTGTAAAATGCGATTTTCCTAAGGGCGGTAATCATTTCACCTATAGGGAAAAGTTTAATATAGTATGTTCTGATGCCACAGAATATTATTCGCTCGTCATTGCTTTCATCTGATATTTCTGACATTATGTTGAAGTTAGGTCAATGGTTGCACCTACTATCCAGGCATTCTGTTAAGCAAGTAATTAAAACGAGAGCTTTCTTTTTTTATTCTTGAAATTACAATAACAATTAGTTCTGTTGTTCTTCACTATTATCCATTACGAAATGTATCGGTTTTGAGTATTTAAATGACCAAACCAATTATAACTTGGATCTGTTATGCAAAGCAGGGGTGTCCTTTACCGATACGGCAAACTCAATTTTTATCCAGTTATGAACACGTACATTCATTACTAGGTTGAAATCAAAATTCTTGATTGATTGAGTTGTTATTAACGTCCTAAGCGAAGCTTAAGTGAGCTTCTAAGGACAAGACAGTTTTGGTAAAGTGGGCTCCGAATCACTCCGTTCAATAGTTCTCAGGGGAAAATGAACTCATGAACATGCTCCTAGAAAATGTGCGCGCTAAACTCTCCGCAACTCTGAGGGTGAAATCATAATTCTGTTAGTTGTTTTATTTCAACTTGGAAAATATGATTTACTTTTCATGACCATAAATTTGTCAGGAAATTTTTTGTTCCCATATTTTCAATGACAGACGCGGTGATGCCCATTAAAGAAACGATTAATTTTGATATTGGACACTGCCAGTTAGAATTTGCATTTTTATGGCCACAAAGAATCTATGGCTCTGGCCAGAATAGGGTAGTGGAAAGGAAGCGGGAAGGAGTCGGACAGGACTAAGTTGAAGGTGCCATCAGGGTATTTGCCTGTTATGACTGAGGTGAAAAACATTAAAACCTCTGTACGGATGGTCGACAGCTGTTTTCGAACCCAGAACCTTCGAAATGATCACTTTGTGGAATTCCATGAAACAATTAGATAATCGAAGAGCAACGTGAAATATATAATCGTGTTTACTACTTATATTCGAAACATCAGCAATGATTATTTTAATTATTTTGAGTTATACAGTATGTCCATAACTGGAACATCCAGGTTTTTCCGTGTCCATTACTGGTACAAAAGCAATGTCAGACAAAAAACATGATTTCCTCTCAAATAGTGTATGTTGATGAAAGTAATGGATAGAAATCACTAGAAGAAAGCATGGAGAACGCATAACATTCTCATTTGGTCAATATATTTAAACTGTATTTGAGTTAAAAATTATAACGGTAAAAGGTGTCCTTAAAGGATCTATTACTGGTACGTTTTCTTTATGTAAAAATAATAAATTGTGCATTAATACCGTGATGTGACAGTATGATTATTGTTTAAAATATATGAGTCATCTTTGTTGCCCTATACATCATATGATTCTGTAATTTACAGTTCTTCTGTTTCATTACAATTCTGTGTCTTCCATATTTCTCTTGTCCTGTATTTTTCTCTTCAGTAAGATATTTAATAAATGTATATTTCACAAGACCATGTAAGCCTTTTCAATAAAACATGGTTAGCCATAAAGTGCTGGAATTTTATTAGAATGAGCTGCAGATTCGTTCGGTGATTACGCAGAAAGCATGCTCGGCTTAAAATCGTAAGTCACTATGATAGAAATAAAATACTTGAAATAAAACTCATTTAATCAGAAAAGATATTTATTTGTGTTAGCTGAAATGTATAACCAGGAGGTGTTCTAAGTGTATTCCAATATTGAGGTTTAATTTGCAGTATACTTAAAAACAGAGCTTGCAAATATGTAATTCTCTCATATTGCGTTTTCTTCTAGCGACTTCTGATATTACTAGCCTTGAAACTTCAGAAATATTGAGTTCTCAGGATCAAATAGATGTCGTTGAATATGCTTGGACAGAAAGTGACTATATGCCATTTACTATAAATCCTTCAAGAGGAACAATTCTTCCAAACGAAAGTCTCGAGATCAATCTCGAGTTCTCTCCTCTAGATGTGCTTGAATATAAAGCCAAATTGATTGGCTGGTATGTGGGAATTTTACTTAATTATAGAAACACAACAGTACTTATAAGTATTTATGTAGTAATAAGTTAATTCAGTGTTACATGTGATACAAATCAAGTATCAAAGAAGTTGCAATATATCTGTGTGGTAGATTTTTAGGTAGGTACAGAAACAAAGAAATAGATAAATAAATAATGATGGATAGATAGATAGAATTTAGAAAGAAAGAAGAAAGAAAGGTAGGTAGTAGATAAGTAGGTAGGTAGGTTGATAATAGATAGATAGATAAATAGATAGATTGATTGATTGTTCTCTGTGTTTTAGGATTGATAATTTATCTCCAGATGGCATTAATCTGGAAATCAGCGTTAGAGCGCGAGGACTTTTGCCTTACTGTCATTTTAATGTTGATGAATCTGACTATATATTAAACAACCTTAGAAATCCTGAATTGCCTGGACCGAAAGGAACTCTTCCCGGAGCACCTCTTGATCCACAGACAAAAGTGATAGAAGTTAAAGTGGTAGGAATCGGAGTGAATATCACTAAGTGAGTACTTCAGGTTTCTCTCCAATATAATAGCAACTGCTTCTGTACTTTTTGTGTAAGTAAATCCCTGGTAATTCAGAACTCAGATTATACATTAATTTGATTATCGTTTACCTGCATTCTCAATTGATTCGTTGGAAGAACGAATTTGATTAAATGTAAATTGTTTGGCTAGATGACTTTAAGGTAAATTTTTACGATTGGATATTGTTATATGGAACAAAAATTAATGCTAACGATTCAGAAGTGTCTTGAATGAATTACGCTACTTATTACAAAGGCACTAAAACGAGCTCTACTTGTTCACTGAATTTTTTTAGTTGAATTTTAAAGTATAAAATTAGGATTCAGAAAAAAAGTTATTCAAGCATCAAGAAAACTATGTATGGACTGTAAAGCATATGAGTTTACTTCCTTCGTTTTGCTATACGATCAAGTTCTCTAGAAGGTAGTCTTCATTCATGGCTTGATCAAAAACCAAATTCTGTCTAAACTTGCAATAATCCCTTTTCCTCCATGATAATCCAACTTTCCTCCTATTACTGCCTTTGCGTATTTTAAATGGGACCGTATTTACTATATACTACGATTATTTAAATTTAGACCTACTACTATTAATTCCATTCCTGTGTGCTTCCCATCCCAAATATTCCACGCCAACTATATACTTCAAGAGATATTATAAAGGGAAGTTTAGAGTTATTGAAGGTTAAGGCCAGGTTTCATTTTCGCGCTCAAACCATGAATAAAGGCACCCTCCCAGAGACGGCATGTTGAGGTGCTGGTCGTAGGGGTAAAATGTGGATTATGGCAACCAGGAAAGATAGATCAAAATTGGTGTTGCGGGGCTCGGTGTGTAAGGAGACTGGGGTATCCGGTTTGTTGATAGTGCAAAAGTGACGATGGTTGTTAATACGAAGGTTCAGAGCACCGCCTGTTTCATCCACATAAAAGGCATCACAGAACTTGCAGGTTAGGATGTATATATCATTAGAGGTGTGGCATGTACCCTTGGGATTGAGGGTGTCCCGGCCATTGGCAGTATTGATAGTGACTGTGGGAGAAGTGATGAAAATGGAGCAGGTCCCACATCTTGGTCTCTTGCAAATTTGGGCGCCGGCTTTGGGTGGTGTTAAGGAGGTATATTCGTACGGTCTAAGATGTTTCTAAGATTAGGTGAATGTTGAAAAATTAATCTAGGTTTGGTGGGTAATACTGATCTTGTGTCTGGATCAGATTGGATAATGTGGAAATGGGAGTGTAGGATTTGTTTGACCTTGGTTACTTTAACTGAGTGTTTAGAGCCGGTTGGTTGGAGGTTTGAATGGGTTGAGTGTGTGAGAATGAACGGCGAATCTGTTTCGTTACAAGGTTAGATGGGTAGCCTCGGTTGACTAGAGTCTCCTGGAGGTGTTGGTTGTAAGTTTCAGTAGCAGAGGTGGTGGAATTCAGGTGTTTTCCTCTGAGGGCAAGAGAGAAAGGAATCGCTTTCTTGGTGTGGTAAGGATGAGTTCTTGAGTACTGCATATGGTTGGTATGTTTTATGTGAACTGAAATAGTGAGGGTGTTGCTTTCTAAAGTGATGTTCATTTAAGGTATGTGACTCTTTTGTTAGAAATGGACCAAGTGAATTGGACAACATGGAATTTGTTCAGCTGTTCTAGGAATGTCTTGAAATTGGTTTCACCATGATAAAAAGACCTTGGTAAAATTCATTTTATATGGGCCAGTCTAGTAACTTTTAACTTCGGCCCGTCACGATTGGATTATTTACATTATAACTAAAATCCACAAACACTCACGCCCCTTCCGGGACTCGAACCCGGGACCTTCGAGTCATTGGCCTAATGCCTTAGACGGCAAGGTTACCCGGTCTGCTAGTTTCACCATGAGTCCATAACATCAGGATATATCAGCCATATTCGATATACTACAGGATGAGGCCTCTCCCCGGAGAAAGGAGTTGGTCTACTGCTCCCACGATAACAAGGCGAGTTGGGAGAGGAGTGCAGAAGCTCTTACTGGGATTGCTACTACCTTTTATTCATAGCAGCTCCCCAATTGCGGCACAATGTTGGCTGGGCACCGTTCCAGACCCACACGCCTGGGAAAAAACCCTTGGCAGAGCATGACATCGAACCCGGGACCACTCAATCAATCCGTAGTCAGAACGCTAACCACTATTCTAATGGCGCGGTCATATATATATATATATATATATATATATATATATATAT